>CAUYPK010019230.1:0-43220 GCA_963574355.1 Loris lydekkerianus
TAGCTGCGTACATTGATATGATCATGGGGCATCATACACTAGCTTCACAGACCGTTTGACACATTTTCATCACAATGGTTAACATAGCCTTCCTGGCATTTTCCCAGTTACCATGCCAAGACATTTACATTCCACATTTACTAAGTTTCGCATATACCCTTGTAAGATGCCCCGCAGGTGTAATCCCACCAGTACCCCTCCCTCCACGGGCCTCCCCCCTCCCTCCTCTCCCTTTTCCCCTTTCCCGGATTCTTAGGTCTTCAAGACCTTCTTCAAGAATTTTAGGTTTCGTAATAGGTAGATGCTATTCTCCCCATAGTTTTAAATACGTAAGAGATCAACATTCATGGAACATTTTGATTATTGCTAGTTAACTGGATAACTTCCAGGAAATAACGTACACACCTTAATTTGTTAAACTATAGATTGGGGCACTAATATTCATTTTTCCTGCTTCAGAGAATGTCTACTGATTCAAAGATAAAGCCAGAGAAAAGTGTGGTTGTGTTCTGCAGAGAGTCTTTCTTCTTCACCTGTTTTCCCAGACGTATATGAGGTAATCACCAAAGTTCTATTGGTAACAAATTCTCTTATATATGTAAGATATGATTGGCCACCCATGGCTAGGTTTTCAACCTAGTTTAGAAAGACTTTAGGTTGAGTAATGCCTGTGGCTCAGTGAGTAGGGTGCCAGCCCCATACACTGAGGGTGGCGGGTTCAAACCCTGGCCCAGCCAAACTGCAACCAAAAAAACCCCAGGTGTTGTGGCGGGTGCCTGTAGGTCCCAGCTACTCAGGAGGTTGAGGCAAGAGAATTGCTTAAGCCCAGGAGTTTGAGGTTGCTGTGAACTGTGATGTCACAGCACTCTACTGAGGGCAACAAAGTGAGACTCTGTCTTTAAAAAAAAAAAAAAAAGAAAGATTTTGGGTTATAATGTATGTAACGTCACTATTTTCGTTTCTCTCAAAATTTCCCATTGCAGGATTAACATTTTAAGGGGGTCCGGTATGTGAAACACCTTTTGAGGGCTAGACACAATTGTAAGAGGCATTTTATCTAACAGATGTAATCAGTGTAACCTGGTTTCTTGCACTCTCAATGAATCCCCAACAATAAAAAAGTTAAAAAAAAAAATGCCATTTCTGTTTCCCCAACTTGGATTAACTCAAGGTTAAGTTTGTGATGCGTCCTTCTTTTTCTCACTTACCCATAATAGGGATTAAGAGATTTGTTAAATCTATCAGGGCTTTTAAGGGGAGCATAACTAAATAACAACAGAACACTTATTTTTAAAGAAACATATTTTTAGTGCTATTCAGATACACACATTCCCTCTTATAAAGTCCAATAAATGTTAGTTTAAAAAGAGGATATTAAATAATATGTGTTGATATGGGGTGTCCATAAAGTTCGTGTGCAATTTCAAATTTATAGAAAGAATTGATACCTTACCTTAAGTATATTACTAGTAAACCAAGATTTTATAGTTGTAGTAAATGAAGCACTTCTATAGACCTATTTCCAGTAGACCCTAACCTTAGTTAAACTGTCATTTACAAAGGCTTGGGTCATCATTTTTACTACAAACAGCTTTAATCAAAGGAAAATGCTTGGAGAAACGGATTGGCCAGTGTTTTGTGTAATGCAACAGCTCCCCCATCTTACAGACAAAAGAATATAAACTGGAATTCTTTTTTTGATAAATAGTATTAACAGTGACTATATGATTTTAGTCAATTATATTTTATTTTCTAAACTTTTAGAAAGAAACCTTGCCGTGGATATATCCATTCCAAAATTATCCATTATGTCCATGTGATCTTTTAAGAAGGTAAGAATCCTCATAGGACACTGAAATAATATCTTAGTGACTAGGACATTTAAAACTCATCTTCTAAAGATGAATGTGTACATTACTATGGATATGCTAAGTTTATTAAATATGTTCTGGGAAAAATATCCCTTTATAATACACTCAAATTCTACTTCCTGCCAAGCCAACTCTGAGCCCTGAGTAGAAATTTTAAAATTGCGTTTATCTGCTTATATACATTAAAGTGAGGTGATTCAATTCAGTCTGGTTTAAAATTTCTTATCTTTTATCATTTTATAATGGTATTCAGAATTTGCCCTCCAAGATTAGTTTGATTCGATACTCAAACAAATATTCCTCATTGTTAGCCTTGCAAAAATAGTTTAAAAATTACTAAGCAATTTACTTCAGGTCTCCTTCATAATAATTACACAAGTAATCCAATCTCCTAAAAGTTAGTTACTCAAGGCAACTTCAATTAAATAATTTTTTCCCTGAATTTTCTGGAAAATTGCATCCTGATATATATATAAATTTATATTTGTAAAATTGTTTTATTGATAAATTAATTAAAAATTATCAATCTTGAAAGTTTTATCAGCCCTATAGAGTTTTTCTGTATGTATCAGTACAAAACAAATAAAAATTGTAGGAATGCCAGTGAAAAAAACATGCACCACCTTTAACAGTATGATGATAAATAAATTAAAAGAGTTACAGGTATTTTTGATTTTATGTTGTAGGTTCTCAGCTATGTCAAGCAGATTTAAAAACTCATCTTTTCATACTGTCAAAAATATAATTCTGCTTGGGAATGCGCCTTTCTCACCTGACCTGTGAACTTTAGCAGGGAAAACATTGGTCAAGGCTGTTGAATGTTTAAGGATAGAGCCGCCTGAGGACATTTTTAGAACCCTGTAGCCAGGATTGGGCAGAGACTTACTTGTGGTCCAGGTGAAGCTGATGATGCACATTTATTCCAACCTCTCTGTTCAGTGACCTCACATAGTAGCTAGAAATTGGCCAAGATTTGAATATTTCCACCAAGGAAACCGGCCTGGGTTATACATCTGAGCCTTCTCTGCTCTCTTTCCAAACATGCCCTTCAGGATAGTTGTTATAAATTTATCAGCACTCTGTAGCCTGTAGTTTAGAAAACACCTTCTACCACCAAGATTTCCTTTCTGCTGTACATTCTAGGGCAGGTGTCCTCAAACTGAGGCCCGCGGGCCACATGAAGCGGTGTGAATTGTATTTGTTCCCGTTTTGTTTTTTACTTCAAAATAAGATATGTGCAGTGTGCATAGGAGTTTGTTCATAATTTGTTTTTTTTTTTTTTTTTAAACTATAGTCTGGCCCGCCAACAGTTTGAGGGACAGTGAATTGGCCCCCTGTTTAAAAAGTTTGAGGACGCCTGTTTTAGGGAATACATCTCAAATTGCTGAGAATCCTCTGCCTGCTAATCCCCTAGCTCTGTGATGCTAGCACAGACATCCATCCTAAAACTCTTGTTTTCGATTTTATATTTACTGTATCTAAATTGTTATAAAAATACATTCAGCAAATGAGAGTCATTATCTAAACATATGAATTCTGACCTGAAAATCCCATGATTTGTCATCTTCCATAAAATTAGTCATTGTCATACATAATTGATTCAATTGATTCTGCAATTTTGTGAAATTAGTTTACAGAATGAAGAAAATTTTAAAACCAATGCAATAATTTACCTTAAAGCTACAACATTATCTCATACCTTTGTGAATTGTATAGAACATTATATATAGAATATTAGAATGCTCTGCATATTTTAAACATTTTCCTTAAAAAAATCAACAACTAATTGAAAGGTACAAATACAACAGGAATGGAAGGAAGGCGGAGAAAAATTAAAGAAAACAAAATGATATCTAAATACAGTGTGTGCTTATTAAAGTGCTTTGAAATTTAACAATGTAGTGGCAGATCTGATGTAATTCCGTTTGTAAATGTGCTTCAGCAATTAAACAAAATTAGTGAAAATTTTCTAATATTTGAATGAAATTAAGATACGATTGGCATATCTGTTTTGCATCAGTTGTTTTTTGTTTTTTGTTTTTGTTTTTTTGGCAGTTTTTGGCCGGGGCTGGGTTTGAACCCACCACCTCCGGCATATGGAGCTGGCGCCCTACTCCTTTGAGCCACAGGCACCGCCCTGTCAGTTGGTATTTTTAATATTTATTGTAGTTAAGTTGTAACCTTAAAAATGGTGGTTCAGAAAATAAAGAAAACACAGACTGACCTGGATGGAAAGGTTGTTAAAATCAGTTTCCTGAGCTCCAACCAGGAGATTCTGGCCCCATAGATCTGAGGTGGACCTAATAAACTGCATTCCTAAAAAGATGCTATTTCGTGGATCACACTCTAAGAACAGCTGCTCTAAAAGTCTTCTAAGTACTGACTTTATCATGGCTGATCACTTGACACTGACAAGTTACCCAAATCTTTGAAACATGAATCAAGATTTTATCTAATAACTTCAGCACCTTTCAGAACAGTGGTTCTCAACCTGTGGGTCATGACCCCTGTGGGGGGGGGGGGTCTCCTGCATATCAGATATTTACATTACAATTCATAACACTAGCAAAATTACAATTATGAAGTAACAACGAAAATAATTTTATGTTTGGGGATCAGCATAACATGAGAAACTGTATTAAAGGGTCGTGCTATTAGGAAGGTTGAGAACCACTGTTTTAGAAGTATAATTAAAATCTTATTGAGGTTATTACCCTCAACCAGTTGATCCACATAATGAAAACCACAAAGAGCTTAGATTTTCTAAAAATAAATTATTTTCTGAAATTCAGTAAGTTAAACATCCATTCTGAATTTACTGTTTCTTATATTATAAAATAATTTTTTTTCCTAATGTTAATATTCCTTCATAAAGTATTTGCCCTTGAAATCAAAATGTTTGTGTGTATAGAAGAAGAACCTGTATCTATCCAAATTCTAGAAAAAAATCGTGGTAGTTTTTGGTTGGAGAAAAGTCGAGGTATTCTTGAACTCTTTTTTCTTGTCATCCTTTTTTTTAGTTGAATGTTTATGTATGTTGTGTTTTATCATTTGTTTAGTTTTCAAAAAAAGTCACCAAAACTAGTTTGTTTATAGATTTCTTGCCTCGCTTGTTATAATAATATATTTACCACTGGTCCTTTGTGCCTCAAAAGACAGATATTTATATATTCTTTACATCTCATCATTCTCAATTTAAGTTAAAATATCAGAAAGAAGATCCAAACAAAATAAAAGTAAATATCTATGGAATAGGTCAGACAAGACTCACTTCTCAGAAAACATATCCAACTCTTTTCTTTTTTTGGATCTGGCTCTCATGGCTCTTTTCTGAGCAGGCTGCATTATTCCATCCCAGTGAAAGGACAAATGAATAGTCTCATTTATTTTCTGGTGTTTGAAGTTGGGGCATAGACAGAATGTGGTATTCGTAGTGGGAGATGAATTAGGAAAAGTTATATGAGATGGTCATATGTGGTAATTTTCTCTGTTGGTGAAACAGGAAAAATGTTGGTCTGAAGAAAAAGGCTAAGAAATCCACTACAAAGGAAGCAGCAGAAATGAGACACTGTGCTCCTCCAGTAATGGAAAAGATGTAGAGATCAGTTGCCTTGTTTCCCTGTATCTCTTTAGTTATTTTGCATATCCTTTATTGGCATTACTAGAGAGAGTTCTACAGAATTCTAATAAATTCTGACTGAGTTGAGATATCTTGGAGGTCACCTAGCTTACTCTAAAAGTGAACCGTGAGCTCCGGTAGATACTAACTCCTTACCAACCCTTAGATGTGATCTTTTCACTCAATTCATACCATACCCTCTTCTCACATAAACTGCTTTAATTTCCTTTAGGTAGTCTCTTTTTTTCTTCACATTCATTCTTAGCCATCCTTCCATCTTCCATACTGAAGCAGAAGCAATCCTTACACAACAGAAATTCATACCTACTGTTCTGCATGTTTTACTAGTTCCCTGCTGTCTATCTGATGAGGTGAAATCCCTTAGCAAAGGATGTAAAGCACTCTATGTTCACAACTAGGCCAACCTCACATTATCCTGTGGGTTTCTTACCTTGTACTCTTGTATTTGGCTCATGTTATTCTTGCTGCCTAAAATACCCTTATCTATTTTGCTGCCTGGATCAATAATACTTATCTTTTAAGGTCCAACTTAAGTGTCTACTTTTGTAAACCTTCCTTGACCGATCACATACTTGATCATTACTTTCTTTATAGTATGCACACATATACTCACACACATATATATTATTCCACCTATTTCATTTACTTATTTAAATGCCTTTCCTTCTTTTCCATAACATGAGCTCATTGTTGGTGGAAAACAATACTTCATTATTTATGAAGCACTGATTTGCTTATTCTGATCTCCCTAAACTTGTAAAGTTACGGGTGGTATCCAAGGTAGAGCTGGATTTCAGGTTTCTAGTGAATGACCCTTGGACTATATTATAATCCATAATCTGATTTATTTCCTCTTTTAAGAAAGAGTACAATTTTAAAGTTATTATAATGGATACTACACCTTGTTTAAATGTCAAGAAACTCATAAATTCTAAGTATTATTTAATGATTGTCTTTATAGTACTTCAAATTGTGACACATTATTATTAGAACAATAATTCTTCCTCAAATTTCACTAATATTTCTTAAATTACTTTTCTTTAAATGTAGGTGAATCTCTCCTCTTTACAACAAGGAGCCTTATTAATCTTAATATGTTTGGAGAGCAGAAAGGACACAGTGTAGTCTAATTGATTTATTCCTTTCTCCTCTTCTCCACATAAAGCGTGGAAAGTTAATTTGTAGTCTTCGGACATCAGAGTTTTAATTTTTAATTTAAAAATAGCAGTTGAGATAGCTGAACTATAAATTCCTTTCTAACAGAGTTTTGCTCTTGGGAAATGCACGCATTTCCAAATATGAATAAAAGGCACAATTTGTAAAGTAATTGTTGCCAAACAGCATGGGCTTATATTAATATTTAAAGGGATATAGTACTCTTGTATAAGTATACATTAAAAATATATATTTATAGTGCATTTATTTGACAGACCTGGAGCAGTTACTGTCTGCTGCTAAGACTTCCAAGACGGTTACGAAAGGAAAATGTCCTCACACATCTGTCTGATTGTGATTGAAGGAGAAAATACAGGAATTCCAGAAACATGGGGATGAGGGGAGATAATTTTCACAACTCAGAAATAACCTTTAAACAGAATAAAGCTTGTTTTAATTTAATAAAGGATCCACAACTTGAGTTCAAGTATATCTATAAATTAATTTTTGCCTTACAAGGCTGCACATATCACAAAGTATTTTTATTATAGTAACATACATATAAAAGTATAGGTATTATACATTGGATTACTGACAAATGCCATTTCTCTGATTCATATTTTAAGTAAATCAGAAATATAGTGAAACTAATTGTCAGATTGGATCGAGAAAGTACTTATTCAACTGAAGTTAAGCTCCATAGATTGTATTCCAAAAATGGTTCACCATTAGTTCATGCAGATATGTATAAAGTCTGCAATAAAAAACATTACCAGAAAGGAAAATGGAACATATCATCAATTGTTTGTCATCACGATTGTTACATATAAAAGAACTCTTATTGTCTTAGATTGCAGTTTCTCCAACTCAGTTTCTATTTGCTTATTATACTGTTAGTAGATTCCAACGATGAAACACAAACACATTTTAAAAATAGTCCTTGATAAAACAAGCTGTTCTTTGTAAATTTTATGTATATAACCATAGGACTCTATTGTATATTAAAATAAAAGAAGAGAAATTCAGATATTTTAAATCATTACACACATCAAAAAAATGGTTAAAACAAAACCTGGCATATTATCTTATGCACTTCAACACTTAAGAGATGAAAGAAATAACTATGAAATTCAAAAAGACAGAAAACAAAAATTAAGGGAGGCTTTGCATTCACTGCATTAAAAAGTTATCACCTTACTTTAATGTTCCCTACATAGAATGTGAGACCCTGAATTTGCAAACTAGATCTTAGTCAAAACTAAAGACATCCTTCAGTAAAATGTGAATGATATTCACTCACTATTTTTTCAAAGTTTAACTACTTTCTTCAAATCCAGGATTTATTTTTCCTGGGCTATGCTTTCTAGTACTCCCTTTCAATTTGAGCATTTACCTCCTAATGCCCTTCATGGCACAGAGGCATTGCCCTGCAGGGGTGAAGGGGAAGTTTTCCCTTTGTCCTCTGAAGGTTGGCTGAAAGCACACAGAATTTATTAATGTGTACATGGCAGATTTTAGAATGAAGACACCAATATACGGGGGGAAATTTTCTGTTTTATTCTTAGGTTTCCCAAAGAATGGATAGCCATGTAGACATGTGATTGGACCAAAAGGATATGACTTAATGCTAATAATCTAAGTGTGGAAACCCAGCAAGGCCTGTCTGAATTTTTCTTGGGATTTCTGAGCATGCATTCCTTCCTTCTTGACATGGGGCAAGACACTCTCTAAAATGGGGGTCTTACGACTTACGGTATAGGGCAAACCATTTCTTTATTGCCAGTTTTGACACAGACATTAGGGGGGAAAGTTAGGGTAATATTTTTAGGTTTATGGCTGCCTTTATGGAAAAGGGACTGTGGTTTTATGACTAGGCAGGAGAGAATGGGACTTAGAGAAGGAAGGTGGAGAAAAACTTTTGCTTCTGAGGTCTTCCTTTTAGGATATTGTGTCCTGAGTTCCCAGAACCACTAAAGCAAAAAAAAATAATAAATAAATAAATAAAAATAAAAATAAATAAATAAATATCAAAGTATAGGTACACACAAACACTAACTCTAGTGGGAGACATTTTCTACCTAAAAGTCAAAAGCAAAATACAATAAGGAAAGTAACTATGAGTTTATATGTTTCAAAAAAGGAAAAATATTTCAAAGAAAGGAAAATCAGCTTTCAAAGAGTAACTGCCACTTGAATGAACGTTTGCTATATGAATGTAAAATTATCTTTCATATTTTTACAAAGAAGAATGTTTTTCCATTTACATAAACTCTGCCAGATATCTCTTTTCTATACATTCTGTTTTCCTTCTTTAACATGTTCAGTATCACCGTAAATTTCCACTGGAGCATTTTCTGCAAAAGCTTCCAGAAAACTCTTCCATAACTCATCAAAGACTTCCTCTCCTAATTTGCCAATTCCAAGAAGAGATGTTCCTGGTTGCCTGTTTGGTGTTGGAAAACATGCACACATTTTGGCTATAAAAGGATATTCTCTTACCAAGCATACATTAGAAGTTATTAAATAACGAACACAGGAAAGAGGGTATAGTTTCTTACTGTAAAGACAGAACACAACAAGCTGAAATGAGTTCAGATGGTTGAGGAATCCATCTCATAATTCACTAGGAATTTTCTAAACAAATAAGTGAGTGTAGAAAGACTGAATCCAATCAAGGTCTCGAATACGAGGTTGCTAGATAAGGTGCTGCCTTCATCCAGTTCACTGCCTCAAACAAGGGTCTGTCTCCAAATTAGTAAAATTTGTACTTTTAAAATTATGAACATTTTAACATTTAAGACAAAGTTGAAATTAAAAGTTGTATTTCACCATTCACCAAATTGAAAAACACTCCTTAAAGTGTTGAAAATCCCATTATAAGTCCCTGGGGGTATGTGCCCATTTCAGACAATTATACTTGTTTTTTTTTTTTTTTTAATATAAATTATCCATTTATCACCCTCCTATTAAAAGTGTATAAAACAAATATACCTGTGGAATATATAATAATGATTTTGAAAATAGAGAATTAGTGTTTAAAGTTGAAATGTAAAAACCATTCCTAGTCAACACACAGAGAATTATTTTTGTGGCTCTGAATAATTATTAACTTATAATTTGCCTTTAGTCATTGCTTTTCACTCTTTCATTTTCTTTTCCTGATGTAGTGTCCCTTTTGGCATGAAAGAAAACTAAAGAACAAAATTACAAGATTAGGAGGCCAAGTTGGGTGGATTGCTTAACCTCACAGGTTTGAGACCAGCCTGAGCAAGAGCGAGAACCCATTTCTACTAAAAATAGAAAAACTGAGGCAAGAGGATCGCTTGAACCCAAGAGTTAGAGGTTTCTGTGAGCTATCATGATGCCATGGCACTCTACCCAGGGTGACAGGTTGAGACTCTGTCAAAAAAAGAATATATCTTAGTTGAAGTTGTCAATGTCAGGAAGTACCAAATGCTAAAACATAGTTTATGAAAGTGAATGAATGAATAAATACATAAGTTTAATGTCAATATTTTCATACTTTTAGCTACATTTTTCAACACAACAGAGAACGAGAATAGTCTTGAAAGATTTCTATCAGAAAATGTAGCAAATCCACAAATTTCTAAAATTACAAAAACTAATCAAAACTCACCACACGTTTGAAAAATATACAGAAAAGATTAAAACCTCATATGATATTTCATGATGATTTATCAAGCAATTTTTTCTTTATTCTTAAATTCTGTTGACAATAAAACCACTATAAAACATATACTACATTCTCACAGTAAGTGTCTTAATGTTAATTTTTCAACAATATACTTTTTAGTTTAAAATGGTTCTTATTTTATAAAACTATTTAATGTTAAAACATGACAAACTACACACAAAAAGAGAAAATATTTTATGTTTTTGCATATCCAAGCAGAAAGTAAAGATACAACCAATAATTATAGTTTAAATTGGTAATTAATTAAGTTAAATTAATAGCTGAGTGTTGGCAGTAGACACGAACACTTTCAAGAAACTGGAAACATTTCATTGCATAGCAATATAATGCAATTAAGAAGAGTTTAAAACTAATTATATTTTCTGCAAATATAAATGTTAATGAGTATTTTAATACATTTGAGGGCACGTAATTTAACATCTATATTTAATGTTTCTATTTTTATTTTCATAATGCCCTACTTTTATCATCAACATATTTCTTAACTTTTCTAACAGTTAAAATAATATTTTTTCCCTGTTAAGCTCTAGCTACCTCAAGAATGGTGAAGATACTTAATATATACCAACTAGTCTGAGAGGTGAGGGCAAGCTGGATGTAATTCAAGGAAGCTTCTTTGAATACTTTATTCTTAAAGCAGTTCTCTTAAAGGGGGAAGGTATTTAAGCATTTGTATAAAACTTCTAAGCAGTATTTTAAAGGTAAATGATATCTGAAGAAAGCAACTTGAATATTCAAAATTTTGCTAATCAATACCTCGCCAAGATTATAGAGCATTTAATACAAACGAAAATAAAAATAGAAGTGTTTATCTCAGGAAACTTTTGTGAGAAAGTTTTATTGATGAAAAAGTAGATTATTTTGAGAAACTAGGTTATTTTTAAAGTAATATACTTCAGTAGAATTAGTCATTCATTATATAATTTGAAATAGACTAATGGTAGGAAACAGAAATAATATATGTGGTATACTTTCTTCAATTAGGTAGTTTATACAGACAGTTATGAAAACCTCTCAACCTCCCCCTAATCTGAGTATTCTAATTTCCATTTTATACTCATAAAATGGAAGGATTCATCCTAGAGTCAAAAGATCTCCATGAGTAACACAGTGCACAGAACCAAGATTCAAGCCTGGGTCTGTTTTATTCCCCAACTTTGTTAAGTAATACCCCTCACCGCTTTTTGTACCACAGTGAAGGATTTTATCCAGGTATTTCACAGGCTACCTTGCAAGGCAATTTGAATGAATGTGGAGCAATAGAGAAACTATTATCGGAGTTAATAGAAAGTGGTTCCGGAGGTCTCACAAGAGAATATAATTGGGCTTGATCACAAAATGTAGTTGGTGAAGCAAAGTCAAGATCATAATGTAACAACTTGCTTGTTGGTCTAGTTACCACTACTGGATGGCAAGTTTCATCATCAGGGCCAGAGGCAAGAGAGTTAAGGTCAGTCGGCCAGTCTTCTCTCCTCTCTGCCATTGCAGAACTCAGGTTATCAAAGGAGTTTCCACGGGATGAACAAAATTGTGAGCAGATAAAGGCCATTTTATGGAAAGAGCAGTTTGGGGGCAAACAGTCACAGAAAGGAATCTCTTTCATTACAGAAGTCACAGCCACGAAGAACTAAATAAATCCAAAGGAACTTTAACAATAGAAGATTAAAGTGAAAAGACTTCAGTCAGTTAAAGAACTAGGAAGAGACATTTACATTCTACATTTACTAAGTTTCACATATACCATTATATGTTAACCAGTGTGATATAAACGTGTCAACCGGTCTGTGAAACTAATGTATGATGCCCCATGATCATACCATTGTACATAGCTATGATTTAATAAAAAAAAAAAAAAGAAAAAAAAAAAAGAACTAGGAAGAGTATAGTTACAAAATATGAGTAAAAGAAGTGATAGTCATCCAGTTTCTTTTCTAAAAAGAAAATAACTGATAAAGAGATATGAGAAGGCAAATTACCTAATCGTGGTCTAGAAATCTACATTTAAAAATAATTGTTCTCAAGGAAATTATCTGCTTTCATGTAGATAAAACTTACATATTATTTGTTTTCATGAAAATGTATCTTTAATAAAATAAATTGACATTAACCTTCAGATCTAAATCTACCTTTTAATTTTTATTCACAACTGTGGAATGACTAAATCTATCTTACAAGTAAATCCAGTCCTGTGGTCTCAACCATGGGAGAGTATCATAGTACTGCCAACTTGTTGTCACCAGCCTGAAATACAGGGGCAAATTTTGAGAGATAAACTTTAGAAAACTGAATTAGTAAAACTAAAGCTAAAAAGCAAAAGTTATGTTATGTATTTCTTCATCATGCTTTTTAAATACACGTTGAAAAAGTTAAGTACATAGACTTTCAAATATCTGATTACTTACATGTAAAATGATTTGGTGGATTTACCAGAGCTCATAAATCAAGTCATTCCAATTTTTTGTTTTTAGATAATTAATTCATGACTAGCTTCAGTTTAGAATAAAATTTCAGTATCATGTGGAAATTATGAGATGAATTTCTTGACCTCCTGAACTCATTTCTGCTTATTGTGTTCTATCTTCATGCTAGGAAACTATGTCCTGTTGCCTATAGTTGTTACTCAATAACTTTCTAATTTATCCTTGGAAACAGAATACACACACACACATATATATATACATACAAGTACATTTTTTAAATGCTTCTTCAAAGATTAAAAAATAATTGTTTCATAACATTGTAAAAATACAGAAAGAAAAGTATAAAAAATACTACCACACTTAACATTCAATCAAATATGCAATGTTAAGAACGAGTTATGTCTGCTTCCCATATATTTAAACACATTTTTCTGGAAAGTCTACTTTTTAGAAATTAAGTTGCCTTCCTATCTCAAGGTAGGTAAGCTGATAATCACAGTTTAATTTGAATTAGCCTGATATTATTTTTCCCAAAAGGCTTAATTATATCCACTTAGTATCACTAAATGAGAGTTCAGATGAGAAGAATAAATCATGATATGTAACATTCTTCTCTGACTTAGCTGTTCCTTGACAGAACATTGCACCTTGGGGCTCTTGGGTAACTAAATAGAAACACCAGGTAAATATGAGGAGTTGTACCAGGATATAAGAAAATAAGGGGAAAAAAAGATGGCTGGTAATGAATGATACAATTTACCTCCTATTTTCAATATGGTTTAAGAACCATTCTTTCTCTACAGCAAATTTATGTCTGAAATAATTTATCTTTGAGCTCTCTCAGAAAGTCCTTGACTATGATATGATCTCTCAAAAAACCTGTGTGTTAAAGTTGAGCTTCTAATATTATTTTTTTCTTAGTAAAAAAGAAAAATTAACCACTTCCATCCATTAATTTCTTGGGTTTCTGGTACTAGTTTCAGTATTCATTAGGTAGACAGTGAGCTCTTAGTACACTGTTATCATGATCCATACAGGTTAACACTTAAACAAAGATACAGGAAGAAAATAAAATAAATATTTTATATAAATAAAAAAAATCAAGAAACATTAACAAGAGAGTGTTTTCTGTAATTCAAAAGATTATTAAGTATTAAATACATTTGATTTTTTTTTTTTTTTTTTTTTTTTTTTTGGCCCAGTGAGAAATTTATTTACCATGTATGATACAGATAGGCTCTCTGGTTCAAGGTAAGTTGAATCATGTTATTGGTAAAATTTAGTTGGCAAAATGCACCGTACTCTAGTCGGGTACAACACCAGAAATATGCTCCTAAGACAAGCAGACCTCTTTTTAAATTTCAGACTATGTGGGGTACATCTATGATAGTGACTAAAGAAAACTTAAAGATTTGGACTTCATTTATTCTGTTTAATCAGTTTTTTACAATCAGTTTTTAAAAATTATATGTCTTCATTCAGAGACTTGATTCTTCACACCATGTTCCAGTTTTGAATTAACAGATAATTTATCATATTACATTATATTAATAAAAGAATGAAAGGCATATAATTCAATAGTGATTATCATCCAGAAAATTTGGAGATAAGACATTTCCAACATAAAATAAGCTTCTTAAAGTAGACATGAAACAAAACAATGAAATACTTTTCAATGAAGTAAGTTCAATGAACTTACTATGTCTTTCAGTTCCCATAAATTAAAAGAAAAACATAAGGCATGTAAACTAATAGTTAACACCAATTTTTAAATGGAATAGATCATAATTTTCTTATCAGCTTAGAAGAAGTACAAATGCTAAATAACAATGTAAGCAAAAAGTCAGGTTGCATTTTGATAAATATTTTAACTGCAAAACATTCACATTTCTACGAACTATCTGAAATTACTAAAAAATCTTTTTTTTTTTTTTAATACTGCCTTATTCTGAGAAACTTGGCAGTCTAACATTTAGCCATTGGTCCTTAGAAAAAATGACCTGAAAGAGAAAGCTGAGATGATTTTTAAAATGATTTGCCATACACAGTAAATCTGGGGACACATTTAGAAAATCAAGGCAGATACTCTACTGAGGAAAAAAAAAAATCAATCTAATTTTTTATGAAAAAATACTTTTGAAATGTTAATGTATAAGGAAATAATATCTTACTAGGAGCTGTGTTTAAACTCTTAAAATATACCAAGTTCAGAGTTGGCTAAAATCAACAAAAATAATTTAAATAAACTAGAAAATTTTCTTGGAAGCATCCCAGTTTTGGAGCTCAACCCCCCTCCCCCCCCAATCCGCACAGTAATAAATAGAAAGAACCAGTATGTTCTTGTGCCCTTTGGGGGAAAATATATATATATATCTGGGAAAAAATATCTCACTCGCTCCCTTAAAGTCTTGCCCCTTTCCAGGGACAATCACACAAAACAGAGCTTTCTTCCTCTTCCTGTCTCTTGGAAAGTTGTAATCAGATTGGGTAGGCAGGAAAAGAAAAATAATGTGTCTGGAGAGGGGAAGGTTATCCAGCGTTAGGAGAGATTTTCTTTTTTCTCCTAGAGATAGATGAAATGGAGGAATAGAGGAAAGCACTTTCAAATACTTCTTGTAACTCAGGCCACACAGGAAGGCCAGAGAGGGGGCCTTTTTTTTTTTTTTTTCTTTTTAAGCCTTGTAGGATTTTCAACATGAAGAAATATTGAAAAGTTATGTGAAGCATTGATTTCATTTTTCTCAAACACACACACTCACTCACTGGGAGGGAGGGAGAGGGAGACAGCAGAGAAACTAACCCTTTTCTAAAACAGATGCTGTTTGAACTTAAACTCTGCTGTGTTCCCAAACCCTTCCTACAGCTGGCTAAGTGTCTCCCCTCCCTGCCTCTGTCTCAACACTACAAAAAGGAAAAATAGGAAAGGAAAAGGAAGGAAGGGGAAGGGAGAAGGAAGGAGAGAGAGAGAAAACACTTCAGCTAAGCAAAGCAAGGTCTTTTTACTTCTCATTCAGTATCTCTCTATATTCTTTGGTCCCCAGAGGGAACTGCAGAACCTTATCTCCTAGACTTTAGTTGGTTCTTATCAGCTCAGCAGGAAAGGGCGGCAAGTGGGACAATCCTGAAAGAAAAAAAGAGTCACCCCCGCGTCCTAAAGGACTTGGAAGTGCTCGCTCGGATCTGTCTGTAGTCCTGGCTGGTGCAACTCCCTCGCTCTCCAGTGAAGTCCCAGAAGCAACCAAGTTTAAAGTGGACGAGGATGGAAGCGCTTTCTCTTCCCCCGGAAGTCTGTGACCTTTGTTCGGGGCACATTCTCCCTGTGAACTTCTTGGAAAACCCCAATTTTCTACATGGGGGACAGACAGCTACAGGGAAAGCACAGGGAGCGTCTTTCTGGTGGAGACGCTCCTGGACTTCAGTGTCGTCCGCGGGCATGTTTGTTCGCCGTTTTCCTTTTATTTATTTGTGCCAGGAATTGCTGCTCAGTCTTCTTGATGCGCTGGGGTTCGACCCTCCAGCCCTGGAACTCTACTGCGCCTCCCGTGCTCACGCGAAGACCCCTGAAGCCCCAGACCCGGTAGCGCTGCTGGCTGACTTGGAGAGAGGCTACGCAGAGGGAACTGCTGTCCCCAACAGTGTTCCTCCAAAGCACAGCGGCCTGTCCTTGTGCGCGGATTCCTAAACCCGACATTGACCGGGAGACGGAGGGAGGAGACGCTAGCAGTTTGGACTTAACAGCACTTCTCCGACAGAAGCGGGGGTGTGGGTTCCTTTACGCAAGGGTGCACGTGTGCACGTGTGCACGTGTGCGCGCTCCGGCGAGCCCGTGCATGTGATCAAGTGTACGCTGGCTGGTGTGTGCAGCCGCAGACCAAAGCTTGCTTCTTAGCCAAATGAGACAGTGCCTTATCCGAGGAGACCACCAGCAAGAGCCTTTGCCAAGTAGGCCAACAAGAGGCCCTTATTAGCTGCCTTCGCATTGTAACCCCTGACTCTTGCATTCCTTTTGGGGACACAGTGGTATCTGAGATAGCCAGAATCATAGCTGAAAGGGGAAGTGTGTGCAGAGGCCCAAGGCCAAGTGCTGGTGAACCGAGAAATGGAAGCTAAAGCGTTTCAAGGCTCCAGCAGAGAGGAACCGTGAGAGTTCACTCATGGGGTTTTTTCAAGCCTTTTCTTTACTTACCTGGATTTCACAGGCTGTATAGAATGGGAATAGTGTAACGGAGTTTTGGCGGAGTGTAAAGCAAAACCAGGCGAGGACCCTGGCCGGATCCTCTCTCTCAGGCCCAGTCTGGCCTCCCCTCCCTCCGACCTCTTTTCTGCTTCAACCTGTCCCCTGCACAGTTGACCTCAGAGGCCAAGCCTGGCCTTTGCCCTTGGCGTACTAAAATGTGGCCAACTGATACGTCTGACCTGAGTTGATCCCCAGGTATAAATGTTCTTTTCAGAATTAGCTCTCATCTGGTCAGTGAGCAGACCACCACCCACGACTGAGGGGGCCCTGGAAGCCGACCGCGTAGTTCACTGCCTTAGATGTTCCAGGAGGTTATAACGAGCTAACGACTTTGCCCATTGCCTTTAAAGCAGCTGCAGCCGAAGCCTGACCCAGCTACGCTTTACTCGGACAGGGGGCGATCGGCACCTTCCTCTTCCGTAGGAAGCTGGGGGCGCCCCTGAAAGTTCCACTTCCTACTCCAGGTTTTCCTCCGTCTCCCCTCCCCCCGCTTGCAACACCCGCGCGCTGCCTCTGCCGGGGGATTCCCGGAGCTTTGCCGTTCCACTCCGCACACCCCGGGTTTGTGGTTCCCAACGCGTCTGGGGAGGAGGCAGCAGTCTGAGCGCAGCTTCGCGGCCCCAACCCGGGCCTCGTCTGACTCCCGGGGTCTTGTCTGACTCTCGGGGTCTGGGCGGCGCGGCCGCTCCCGTCACTGCGGCTAGGGCTGGGCTCACGGCCGCGCGCCCGCCCGCCACCGCCTGATGCTGCAGAGCCGGGCGCCGGTCCTCGGAGCCAGCACGCGCCGCCACGGGGAGCCCGGCTTTCGGGCCCTTCCAAGACGCTGCCACAGCCCGGGACCTTGGCTGCCGGCCTAACCCCTGAACTGCGGACTCGCTGGGCGCTGTGCAGCGGCGCGCGGGGAGCCGGTGAGCGCGTGCAGAGCTGCCTGAGCCGGGGACAGGACGTGGGTGTGCGTGTGTGTGCACGGGCGCGTGTGTGTTTGTGTGTGTTTCTCCTCCTTCCTGTGAGGATGTGAATGGTTTCACAGTTGGCTGCTCCCTTAGGATTCTTGACTTTGGGGAGCTCGGGACTGTGAGTACAGCCCACCCACATAATCCATTTTGCAAGGTTGGTTGTATCAGCGGAAAAAGCGCAACTGGACGGGGGTGGGGCAGACTGAGGAAACCTGGAAATACACCCACTCGCAAGCGAGAGGAAGCATTGAAAGACTTGAAAAGACTTGGGGAACCTCCCTGCTGGCCCTTCCATTTTCCGGAAAGCTCCTGGATCAAGTCATCTTGGTATCGCTCTGGTGTTTTGTAAGCCGCTTTCCAGCTAGCTGCGTGTGTGCGCGCGCGCGTGTGTGTACGCGCGCATCTATCTGATGCATTTGACTGTCTTTTATCCAACTGCCCAGAAGCAAATGTGTTAACTCGGGAAGCCCCTCCATGCCCGGGTTCTGGAAGAGTGCGGAGGACGCCCAGACCTATTTTCCTGGCTGGATTCGGAGGGGCTGTTGGGCTCTGGACCCGGCTGTGTGGATCGCTTTACCCAGAGGCTTGGAAAACACCAATATTAACCTGCTTCCAGGTACATCACAAGGTCAAGAGCGGGTCTTGCAGCTTTCTCCTTTCTGCGCATCTAGACCTTCCTGTCTTGGCCAGAAAGATATTTACGTTTCAGTGCACAGCATCTGAAGCCAAAAGTTCACCCCTTCTAGCTGGTTTGCAATACAAACAAGGTAACAAGGATTGCTTTTCAAACTGCTTAACAAAATCCCCGACTCTTCCTCAGCTCTTTTCCGGCTTCCTCCTCCCCACCAAAATGTCAACAGCTCTTGCATTACGTGGATTTGGGTTGGAGGAGAACTTGAAGGAAACGTGATTGACCAGCTATGAGAGAAGGCTCTCTCTGCTGCCCACGGTCTGGTGGACTTCAAAGCCAGCCGTGGTGAAAAAAAACTGTTCCCTCCTTGCTTTCCCTCCCCGTGCGGAGCTGGGTGTGCGTGTGCAAGTGTGAGTACAAGTGCGCGCGCGCCCGGTGCGAGTGTGCGTGTGAGTGTGCGTGTCTCTGAGTGTGCGTGTCTCTGAGTGTGCGTGCGTGGCCGCCCTGCCTCTGCCGGCTCCCCGGGCCCCGAGACGCGGGTTTCATGGGGCGATCGCCACGGATCCCCCACCCAGCGCGACCTGCGGGCAGCGGCGGCAGTGGCAGGAGCCGCCTCTCCAACTCCCTAGGATGCGGGTGCTGAGCTATGGCAAAGGGCAGAGAAGTGGCGAACGAGCCCCGAGTGCGACCGTGAAAGCCACCTGGAGCCACCTTGCTGGGATTGTACCTGTGGGCAGAAAGTCTTCCTACGACCGCCTTTCCCCCTAGTGACACCAGGTAACCAGCAAACGACTCCTTGCCTCACCCGGTTTCTGTCTCATCTCTTTCCAGGGTCTGATCTGCATTGCAGGCTACTTTACTTATTAATGTTTTGAAAATCATTAGGAAGGGCTGGGTATCCATGGGCGTCTGCTTGCTGATGTTGTAATGCCGTTTCTAGTAGGTGGAAGATAAATTTATACCTGAGCACTTAACCCAGTAGTGAAAGCTGAGGGAATAGGGATCTGCTACACCCCAGGGATTTTTTTAGGAGCTAGGCATGCTGAACCTGTCTGAAGATGCCCAGAGATTAACATCTCCCGTTTCCTTCAGGCTGTGGTTGCCAGGGACCATTTGGTGTCCAGCCCTGTCCAGATTGTGCATTGAGAGTGGGTGTTTGGTCCCACCCATCATTCCAGCCAGAGATCGTGTTGACCCCTCTCTACTTCTGGTGCCAGGCTGTTTTCTTTTTTGTTGTTGTTGTGGACAAGCTTGCCAGATCCTTTTACTAGTTGTAAATTACGCATCTGGAGACTTTGACCCTAAATGGAGTTTTCTCAGGATTTGCTTCAAATGGAAAGGAATTCTTTGTCAGGGAGGTTGAGCTGTGGTGTTTAACCGCAAGGCTTTCCTTTC
This sequence comes from Loris lydekkerianus, assembly GCA_963574355.1. Classification (NCBI taxonomy): domain Eukaryota; kingdom Metazoa; phylum Chordata; class Mammalia; order Primates; family Lorisidae; genus Loris; species Loris lydekkerianus. The sequence continues at coordinate 20,021 of CAUYPK010019230.1, forward strand.
ATGTAGAAAAATAAACCCATGAAAAAAGTCCTTTCTGTATCCGGGAGATGGGTGCTAAAACCTTCACCGCCACCGGCACCATCCCCGCTGTGTTGGCTCCGCTGCGGAGGAGCCTGTTTGTGCGGTTTGGTTTTGGTTTTTGGTTTTTAATCTGTATAATAGGTTTTTGAAAATTCTTTTTAGTGCTTTGATTTACAAAAAGCAGGCTGGGTTTGTGACTGCCTCATTCACCTGCCGGGTCTGATACGTTAAAATGGAGATCCCCCTGGGCAGTTGAGATAGAACAAATTCAGTTAACTTCCAAAGCCCCTTCCCCTCACACCTTATTTTTCCCATTTCCTTTCCCATCACCTCTGTATCCTCTCCTTCAGAAAATTTCACTCTCTCTTAGAAGGTGTCAGGATTAACAAGATAAAGCACTTCCAAAGTAGTCTCATCAATGTTTTGTTCCACAGTGGAGACAGGCTGAATAATTCAGCGGGGAGGGCTCCTTTGTCTGCCGCCCCCAGCTGCCTGCTGGCTGCCCTCAGCGGAGGGTTCGCCCGTCCAGCGCCGCGCGCCCTGCGGGCTGCTGGCTGGGCGCGCGGGGCGGGGGTGGCTTGCCTCTCTGCTGAAGCCCCTTCAGAAGGGTAGGGGCGCTGCTTGGTTTTCCTCCACTCGCTGCGTTTCTGTAGATATCCTTATGATGGCATTTGCAGACTCGGAGCTGCTCTCCTCGTCCCTGCGAGCTGACGTCCCCAACACCTCCTCTGAGTGTGGTCTTGGCTGCTGCTGCAGCCTTCGCAGGCTGGTGGTGCTACAAGGCCGCGTATGCAGCAGCCGGCTTGGGGGGCTGGGTTCTAACACTGCAGCTGCCGGGCTGCCTCTGACAGTTTCTCAGGGCGGGGTAGGAGAGCTCAGCGGCCCCCTGGCGTTTTGTGGGGGACCAGCCGAGGTGGTCTCCCGGTTGCAGGGTAGGAGCCAAGGAAGCAGGGGAGAGGCGTGAGGTAATGTCCTGCCTGCACCTGCAGAATCCGCTCCCCCACCATGAATATTCAAGAACACGGACCCTAAGCTGGCTAGGAAAATGCTGCGTGATGTTTCAGCATGCCCATTTGTTCTTCTTGTGCTCTTCCCTTTGGCTTTTCTGAATTTGATGGAGTCATTTATACCCTTTTGCCTCCAGCTGAAACATGCTGTGAAGTCAACTAACCTCCTTCCCCACCTCATGCCCAATAAGCTTGGAGGAGGAGGAGGAGACGAGTCTTCACACACATTAGCTTTGTGGAGACTTCAGCGGAGTACAGGCCCACCACAGTCTGCTCCTGACCACTGAGCAAAAAAAAACAAAAAAAAACGGGGGGGGGGCATTCCCTGGATTAAAAATAAATAGATAAACATTTAAAAACATGAGAATTTGTGAGAAATTAAGAAAGGGTTTTCCTTTTATCACATCTTTTAAAATATCTTTTAATAAATTTATTTGTAATTTACCTAACACTCGAAAAATCCTAGACAGACATTTGCGTGTTCTAAATGTTTGACAAGGATATCCTTTGTCCCTCAAATAACCCAAGACTATTACTGCAATAGAGATATCATATTCATAATATTTATTAACAAATAACTCATACCTACCTAGAGTGTGCCCAAGGAAGAAAGAATGCTGGAGATTATAGGTACTTGGAAAATAAGGTATTTTCCCCCTTTCCTGTCTCATTTCCCTTTCTCCTGGCCTTTTCCCACTAACAATTCAAGCAGATTAGGGCTTACTTTTGCACCCTCATCCTCAGAGAAGGCAAAACAAATGCATTAAAATGGATGATGGATGCTTAGAAGCCTAAGTGTAGACGATGGTGTGATTTGTGCTTAAAAATGCCATTCATTGGTGCAGATCTGAGTTATGTTAAATGTCATAATTAAATTCCTAGCACAGGGGTTCCTTTATAGAAGTTACTCCAAAGAATGAAGATCTCTGCCACCCTTGATTTTCTCCCTTTTCTGGAGGGATGGAGGGTGCAATTCAGTTTGGAGATAGGGGTCCACTGTCCTTGTTAAGCATTGTCCTTAGAGCTGGCCTGGCTCACTTGTCTGTCTCAATGATGAGTTAAAACTGTTAGGTACTAATAAGAAGTTTCCCAGGAAAATCCATTTTCTTTGTAAGCACTCTTTTAAGTCACTATTGGTAGAGGTGGAAGAATAGGACATCTGTGGAAGTAGACATGAGCAGAGAGGTGCAAAGAAGTCATCACTTGATTGCTGTTCCTTGAACCATTGTTTTAGTCATTTTTTTTTCTTTTTAAGAGGAGAATGACCTTGATCAACACCAGTGTTTTATTGTTCACACACCTCTTTCTTTCCCTCCAGCATGTAATGTGTGTATGTACAAACTCATGTACACATTTCATGTTTGAAATAGGAGATTCCTGTGCTTGTGTGTTTGGGAGGAATTCATCAATTCATCCCTGACTGATACCAGCCGAAGGTGATTTCTTCCCTTTTTCTCAAGAGGGGATAGCAAGAATTGCAGTAGATTTTCCCACCCTGAGTCCCTCTTCTTCTATTTTTATGTTGTGTCATTAAACGAATCCTGGGTGCTAACTGCATGTCCAGTTGTGGTGTTGGTGTTTAAATGATCATCACATGTTACATCCTCTTTTCCTTGTTTCATTAATGACCATCATTTTCTTTTGTTCACTTAAGCCAGTTTCTTCTTGCTGCTTAAAGCACTTTTGTTTTGGTAGTTTTGCTGAGTTTTCTTGCTGGTAAAATTGAGTTCTTGCTTTCTGCTGATAACTATTTCTGTTGCTATGTGGTGGGGAATGCAGGTATCAAAAGTGTTCCTGCCTCTACATATATGCCCCACAATAACTAATCAATTATTTATTTAAAGATGTATTTATAATAAGTAAGATTACTAATAAGTAATTTTGCCAATTTTGGGGTTGGAAGAAAAAAAAAAATCTGCTTGAAACTCCCTGAAGGCTTCCCTGGCAAACATATTTGCTTATTCCAGTGATTTTTATTTTATGTTTACTAACACATGTAACATATTGGCATTGCCTTCCAAGTTTGTGTAAAGTATAATTAGTTCTAAGATTTATATTTCATTGAAGAGTACAGATAGAAAGGTATGCCTTCTAGATGTGAGGATGACCCCCTTGCAGACATGACTAACGTAATTTTGCTAAATCATTCAGAGACACACAAGTACCTACTTGAGTTCACCGTACCTGGAGTGTGAGACTTCTCCTATTTCTACAGCCCACATTTTCATTCCTGTGGCATCCTTCAATCACGGAGGACGATTTAGAACCTAAGGCAGTATAATTTGCCCATTACATGGTGTGTGCATGGTGAAATTAAGAAGTATTATATTTATAATTATTGAAGCTATTCTGGTTTAGAGGTGAACCATCTTCATTATGCTCCATCAATATAAATTGTATGTTATTATGAAAACCCTAGTTTCATGTAATGGTAGAGAGAAATACAAGAATTTAATTCAGAGATAGCGACTGCTACTTCTGAGCTATTTCATCATCGTGTTTTCATAGATACTGTTCTGACAAAATGATTCTTACTGAACTATAACATCATTTAATCCTAGTTAGGAAATTGGTTAATGAGTGAAGGAAAATTACAATGAAATTGTATGGTTATATAAATGTGCTATCATTTTACTGACATCATGTAAACTCCATGAAAGGCTTTATTAAACTACAAACTATATTGTAATATTTCTTAGAAATTGACTTTGATAGCCAATGTTTGTTGTGTGGCCACACTGGGAGGAAAATGCCAATTGATCAACTTGGGTCTTCTTAGAAAATTATATATATTTTACATATGTGTATATATTATATGTATGTATATGTACTTTATGCATTTATTTTATATATGTATAAAAGAATGCTGTCACACCCTAAAGCTCATATTGTTCTTCCATTTCTTTATGGGGGCACACGTATATATACTTTATTGTATTAAAAAGATCTTCTGATGAAATATTTTGAAATTTGTATTACAAACTTGTGAAGAACAACTGAAGATTTTTGATAGACTAGTGAACCTGTTTTTGATTTTATAACAAAAATAATTCTAGAAAAGAAGTAATAATATAAATGATTAAGGTAACAGGGTACTTTTAACAGACTCTCAGAGAAGTTTCTAATTTATTGCAGAAAGAATGAAAGGCAGCCAATTAGTTTGATGTGCACTCAATCAGAAATGATGTATTTAATTAGGGATGGAAATCAACAAGGTACTGTTTATCTTAATCTATTTTCACTTTACCATGTGCAGCATTTTTGAGGAAGTACTGAAGAGCCTTGTGGGCAAACTTCAGTTGTAGTCTCTATTTTGATTTCTCATTTCTTGTCTTGAAGTAGCTTGTTCATGGGTCTTAGTAGTGCCACCTCCAAAGTTATATGATATTTGCATTAAAATGACTTACTGGTGGAGCATATCAATTATGTCACCATGAAACCTATCTTTCTCTTATGTGTTTTAGATTTATAGGTTGTAATATTTTTCTTTTTCATTAGTTTTCATTTTTATTATTTTTCCCCAGGATGTGAATGTTGAATGATTTCTGTGCGATCATTTTTATCATATTCTGGCTTTTGTATAGCAGCATTAAAGTCTGTACAAGTATATGCAAACAGTGCATAGTACCTTGAGTAGTGGATAAACTTTACTCCACATGAATACATACTCTGATATCACTAAGATTCACAGACATTGTAATTTGAAATGCCACATTCAATGAAAATAAACCTAATGTTAAATTTAAAAATTGAGGTTATGTTATATACATTATGTTAGCAAACCTGCCATGTGTTGACTGTTAAGATCTTGGCAACTTTAATAGCATGGAACCAGGCATGGTGCTGACCTCGGGGAACTTATTTTCTTAGTCACATGAAGGATATAAACATATTCATAGGTTTGAAAGTATTTTATTATCTGACTCTTTGAATTCTATTTTCATGTCTTATGCTTTGCAGTAGGGGAAAGAAAAAAAATTAGGAAGATATCATGGCTGTGACTTTTGGGGCTGGTGTCATGAAGTAATTGGAAACATGAACTTTGGGACCCCACACATTTGTGTGTGCCCTGTGCAAACTCAGACCGAGTCTTTGAACCTTGCTGAGCTTTGGTGTTGTCACTTGTGAATGAGGCCACTGATACGACCTGGGGTTAGAGCAGTCTGGAGATTTCGGTGATGCGGTGCAGTAGGCACTTAGGATTATGACCATTGTCACCATCATCATTCTCACCTCCTCCTTATTTACCTATCATGAGTGTGAAGAAAGACATTCTAGAGGAAGTGATAATTGTATTCCTTCAGAGTCTGTGGTTGGGATCGTAGAACCTCGGGGTTTCAAGGAATGCCAAAGCTTATCCACACCAAGGGTCATAGATCAGTGACTTCGAAAACCAGGCAGAAGACATGAAATAAGCTAATCTGGCTGAGTTTAAGAAATCCTGGGCTGTGGGATCTCTGATATACTGGAGGGGACATGACTCACCAAAAGGCATTTAAATTTAAAGTCATTCCATGATGGACATAGAATTTGTGAAACTTTAAGTCCTCTCAACATCCTGACATATATTTAATCTTAACGTTTCTCTGAAGCATCTCTGCCAAGCAGTCAACTTGACTAAGCTTGGGTATCTTCAGTGATTCCAAAAATCACTCCATCTAAAGCAGATAATCACATTTATCCGTACATATTGTAAGTTTTTTCTTTGGGGTTGAGCCCAAACTCTGGCATTCTGTAACTTCCTCCTTCCCTCCTTCCCTCCCTCCCTTCCTTCCTTCCTTTTTAGAAACAGGGTCACCCTACATTGTCTGTTGTGGAATTCAGTATCTATTCACAGGTCGTCATCATAGTGCACTGCAACTGGAACTCCTGGGCTCCAGTGATCCTTCTGCTTCAGCCTCTGGGATAGCTGGGATGGTAGGCACACACCATCCCTGGCCTATAGTGTCCAGTTTCTACTTGGGAGAAGGAAACACCCCATAAGACTAATTCCTAATGATAGTATGTGAACTGATTTTTTTGAGATCCCCACCCACAATGGTTCTGCTTATGATTAAACACATCCTGGACCTAAACTGGTTGGGGGTAGTTTTCTATAAGTCACGATCTCATACCCCTTTTACTTTTTGTGCTCAACAGATTTTAGCTCTCCTTGGTCTTCATCACTGCCCTCTCCTCTGGGGCAGGTTCTGGTTTGGTTGCCCCACTTTCACCGGGAAGTGTAGAATCAAAGTCAACAACTGTTGTCCACTGACTAATGTGGGGTTGAGCAGGGCCATCGTTTCCTTGGAAAGCAGCTTCATTCTGTAAACTTCCATCTTGCACTCACGTTAGCCATTACAATTTGATCAATGACTTCTTTCCTGATGAGCTCGAACAGAACATTGGCATCCTTAACAAATACCTCTTCAAGATGCTGTTATTTGTCATTCAATTAAAAATATTTGATATTCTGACTCTAGACATTAATAAAGATACTTGAGACCACTTTCTCAAAATTCAAATCTTACGGTTTACTCATAATGACCAAATTACTTTATGCTTTTCCACTACATTGTGAGAGAAAAGTAACATACTTTTAATGTTGTTCTTCATTGTAAATAAGAAAAACATGGTAATGGAGCAAGATGAGAAGAGTGAAGTTTCATCTGAAGATGACTGGCCGCATCAGTGGACTCTCTGATCTACACAGGAGTGACTCAGGCCATTCTTTATATTCGTTCACAAACATTTAGTTGACATCTATTGGGTACACTCTGCTAACCATGCTAACCATTTCTACTTTGAGTCACTAGAGTTGAAATGACATAAATGCCACTCTGGAAAAGTTGTGATGTAGCATGGGAAACAAACATTCCTTTAGTCTTGAATCAGTCTTGATGACATTTGCGGCCAGATAAGATTGATTCCTAGAACATTTACTAAGTTAATTCGTGTTGCATTGGGTTCCCAGAATCTTTATGAAGTTATCTAATTTCTTACAATGGGAAAAAATAATTTGAATACAGAAGGAAATGATAGTTGAACTTCTCTTAGCTGCTGCCTTCGCAGAATGAGCCTTTGTCAACATTTATCCTTAATCTTAAATATTATTCTTTTTAGGCATCATGTTTAAAAATGATGATTAAAAGTTTTATAAGTAATGAGAATGCAAATAATTATCATGACGGACATACCAAGTCTAGATATAGTTAAGTTTTTCTTACTAATGCCTTCATTATGTATGTTAGTGATTGCGGAAGAAAGCTCTCAGGAACCAAATCATTTCATGTTTAAGGCAGTTTACAGTGATACTAAATTGTCTCCTTTTTTTCTTTGTATTTTTGCTGTATTTTTTAAATCTTCCTTGCTTTTAAATAGCTAACTTTTGTCAGTGAACCTGCTTTGTAACTCACCGATAGGGACTTATTAACAAGGCAACAAGATTGTTAGATGTGTAGTAACACTGAGAGCCTGAGCCTGAGTAAAACTGTAAGGCCTCATCCTCTGAGGAATGCACTTGAGATTTTGGCCTATGTATTTTATGCAAAAAACAGTAAAAGATGCTGCTATGTTTTGGATAGTATCTGTTAGGTGATTGAGATCATCAGCTCACCATTTGAATTATTTTCTGAGGTGCTCTTTTTCTGGTATCATTCATTTTTAGCTTTCTCTACTTGTTGGCAGTAACCCTACAGTTCAGTTACTCATGATTATCTTCATTTTGTAGAGGAGCTTGTTGAAGTTCATGGCAGTTGATTGGCTTGTCTGTGACTGTATAACAAATAGACAATAGGGCTAGAATTCAAATCTAAATATTTTTTACTCTAAGGAAGACCATATGCCCACTATGCCTAGGAAATTTCCCTTTATTTCTACCTCTTACAGCTGTCTTATTATTATTATGTGAAACGGTTTTTATCCTCCTTTAACGATGATGAACATCCTAGGAATGTACATTATATTTTTAATTTATCATGTGCTTTTATGGTATTTTCTGTATATTTCCATAGATTATATCTGGACGTTTATGAAAAGGGTTTATGGTTATCCATTCAGGGGATGATTCTGTAACTGTTTTTAATGAGGTAGTATTTGTCCCCTGAGTCTGGGATGTAAGTATATACTAAATCATTTTTATATACTAGCCTGTGCTATTTTGGGTGTTTTACTCTATTTAATTCCCAATTCCCATCTGCAAAAGGGACTCTTAAGCCACCGAATTGGCAGGTATGCTGCATGTGATTAATAAAGCAAATGGTCCTTGTAGGGCTTTGCCTGGTTCAGAAGAATTAGAGAAAACTGCGATGTTAGGAGGGGTTGGACTCAGAGCACACTCTGCCGTCACTCACACCCTGGGGTTTGTCTCACCAGGATCCACTGTCCTCTCGCCTCTCATTCCTCTGCTGTGTTATTTGTGCAGACGGCTGTTGCAGTCCTTAATAAGCGCTCCAGGCGTTACTCCTCTTACCTCCTCCCTTTGGCACAGGGGCCAGAAAGAAGTCAAGTGACAATCTTGTTCCCTCAGCTTGAATCAGCATTCCCCTTTCAGTGACAGAGGGGTCTCTGATGATGGTTAATCAGAATCTGAGCTTGATTTTAGATGTACATGTTGTCAGGAAATGTTTTTGCAGCTTTTCACATCAAGAATGGATGCTTTTTCCCTTCCCATTGAATCTGGACTGGTCTTGTTACTTGCTTAGAACAACAGGTGTAGCAGAGATGATGATACAGCTTCCAAGCCTACCCTCCAGAGACAATGCAGCTTTCACTCTCCCCCACCTTGAAAAATGTTACCATCATGTGCAGAAGCTCTGTTCCTCTGCTGAGGACAAGTGGTCCAGCTGAGAGCCAGTGCCAGTGGCCAGACATATGGATAAGGACTCTTTAGATCATCTAGTTGCAATTTAGCCTGGAGATAATTATAGTTACAGGAGTGTTCTGGTCGAGACCAGCCCAAATTGCTGAGCTATACATCACAAACAAATGAAAGGGTTGTTATTATAAGCCACTAATTTACAGAGTAGGAATAGACACCCACCTTGAGTAATGGAACCTAGAAAGCCTCCATGCTTCCTTTTTTTAAAGCAAACCCTGGCTCTCTTTTCTAACATACTTTTAACAAATATTTGTTAAAGATATTGTATAGTTAAGCATGCTGCCCTTGATTCATGGATTCATGGATTTTTGAGGCATATTATTTTTTAAACCTTTGGAAGTGTTTGCTGATCTGTCAGCAGGTACCTTTCCTAAGATAGTTCCTACCACGACTGAATGTTACTGACAAGTAAGTTTGATTAGCCTGTTTTAGAATGTAGTGACTTACTTTCCACTTGTTAGAGAAGCTTCCCTGAATGTCATCTTTTTATGTTAGGGTGAAGCCAGATAGATGCCTTTCACCTAAAGCCCAAGAGAGAAGTTGGATTTATTCCACAAGTTGTATTTGGACTTGGTTATTTCGGTGTGACATTTAGCCATTTTTCCAGGATTTCATTTACCCCTTATAATTGTATATTAGTGATTTGTCTTACTATTCATTTCTTGTGTAAATTAAATGTAGATTGAAGCATTATTTTATTTTGAGACTTGATACACACCTCATTGTATTTAATAATGTTCTCATTTAAATATCAAATTATGAGAATTTAACATATTGTTACAGACCAGTGCCAGAGGTAGCCCATGGCCAGTGCGATAATGATTTTCTAACTTTCTGATTACTATTTATTTGCCCATATTACATAATTAAAAATGAGTATAGCTGACTTCAGTTTTTTTTTTTTTTTTGCTTTTTGTAAATAAATATATTTATGAAGGTTCATGAGAATAAACTAAATAATAAACTAAATAATAAACAGTCAACTAAATATTTTCTTCCTAAGTGTTTTGTAATTATAGATTTGAAAGCCTCTGTGTATTATATTAGATATAAAATACTTCATTTAAGATTTCTTTCTGATACTTTTCTCTGTGATTTCAGAGTTTAAGTAAGGTAATGTGTGTTGTGTTAATTATTTGAAATTTTTAATAGTAATTTCTACCAGTAAATTCTAAAATAAGCAGATGTGATTCTATTCATTGCATGTGGCAATGTATATATGTTGCTACACACGCATGCACATACAGACGTGCATGTGGTCTGACAATTATGTTCATGAATTCATCCTAGAATAAGTGCTTATATATCTCTCTGTTGACTATCACTACAGTTGCCTTCAAAGTCCTCCCCTTGGGAAGCTATGCACCAATGCCAGTACCTAGTTCACCCTTCAAAGCAATTTTTAAACTCTTCTTTTGGGGGAAGGGGTGGCATATCCATCAGAGTTATCATTGTATGTCACACAAAACCACACAATAATAATGAACTCCACTCAGCAAAATACCCCCACAGGTCAACACACACATAACTGTGAGACACTGATGTACCAAGATTATGAAACCTTTCTGAGTTGTTTGTACAGTGCTACCAACATAGGTGAGCAGTGGAAAGTTTGCAAACTTAATTGTTAGACTTTTGTATGATGAAAGCTCTGATGGTCATTCCAGAAAAAGAGTTCAGCAATTGCTTTGAAGGGAGGACAAGATGCTGACGTCAGTACACAGCTTCCCAAGGGGAGAACTTTGAAGCTGACTGCAGTGATACTGAGCAGTGAGGTACGTAGCACTTTTTCTAGGATGAGTTTGGAAATCTGTCAGACCCCTTGTGTGTATGTGTGTGTACTACATACAGTGTATGAAAATTGAGTTTCTTTGCATGCTGTGTATCAATTTCCTTATCTTTAGAGTGGGGTTAATGTTGATGTCTATCCCAAAGGCTTGTTGTGAGAAATAAGTGAAATACCGTATATACTCGAGTATAAGCTGAGTTTTTTTTGGCCGAGTTCGGGTTTTTTGGCACAAATTTTGTGCCGAAAAAACTCGGCTTATACTCGAGTATATAGGTAATATATTTCCAGCACTTCACACATTGGAGAATAATGAAATGAAATGACCGTTATTTTATATATTATATGTATGTATTATGCATCAAAAGTGTGAAAAAATACAGTTGTTTGTAAAGGCTGACATATTTATATATATAGCACAATTCTCTTTTGAAAATAATAACTATCTTCATATTTTATATGTGAGACTCAGTAGATTATCAGCTTGCAAAACTCTTCTTTAGTATGTTGAGATCCAGAACCTCTTCCAGAGGCTTTAAAAAAGTGAATTAAAAGGGGGCTAACTAATTTATGGCTTTCATAGGAAAGCTATAACCCAGCTAGGACCTAAGAATATGGGGAAGGGCAAGAGGGAGGGGAGAGGGGGGAGGAGGGTGAAGGGAGGGTGATTGGTGGGATTACACCTGCGGTGCATCTTACAAGGGTACATGCGAAACTTAGTGAATGCAGAACATGATTGTCTTAACACAATAACTAAGAAAATGCCAGGAAGGCTATGTTAACCAGTGAGATAAAAATGTGTCGAACTGTTTATAAAACCAGTGCATGGTGCCCCATGATCGCATTAATGTACACAGCTATGATCTAATACTAATAAAAAGAATAATAAAAGGGGGCTATCTAACAGAACTGGAGTAGCTAAACGTCATTAAAACTGCTGGGATAATATTTTGAAAGGAACATCTCAAATAATGTGTTGCTTTTAGGACATGGTTAAGAGAAGTGATGGTTATTATTTTCATCATTTATCTAATAGACAAGACCAGTCCAAGTTGTTTGGGGGTTTGAAGTTATATAATTTTGGAAATATTTTGAAGAAAAAATAATTTAAAATTATTGGAATAGGCCTATGTATACATGATTATCTTTGTGGCAAACCTGCTCCTCTTATCCAGTTCATGTTCAATGAATTGAGAAATTATCTTTTTTTTTGTTTGTTAAAATTGATCCTTTAGTTCTTTAGACTAATTTGTGGTAACTTTTTTATTTTCCATTTATGCTTATCTCTGTAATGATTTTATTTGTTTGAATTTTAAATTGAAAATTAGAGTAGCCAGATGCCTAAGTAGCTAGATGAGTATATGACTGTAGTGTGTATTATTTTAATGGGATCAAAATAAACAGATACAAGCATATGTGTAAATGATCAAATTTTCCCACTGATCTTGGGAAAATCAAGTTCCTTCAATTCCAAATGTTGTCTATAGCATTAGAATTTGAAAACATGGAACAAATAATTTTCTCTAAAGTGTCTATGTTAAAGAAAGAAAGCAGATTCAAAGCCAATTTAAAAACAAGACAGGAAGATTTTTTTTCAATAAAGTTTTATTTTTCCAAATACACAGTTGGTTGGCACTGTTCATGCAGCTTCTTTAGCTGTGGGGCATCTCCACCCTGGGTATTTCTGATGTCAGTTACCTGAGCTCTATGCTTTGAAACCAGCTTGAGAAATCCTTTACTAAAAAACATCTAAAGGGCTGCCCTGGCTGTAGGACCATGAATCTTTAGTCTCTCGGAGACCACAGCTGGGGTTATAGGCTTATAGTTGGGGACTTCCTTACAGAGTTTGTCATACGTGTCTTTGTCAAACAGACTGGGTTTGCTGAGCTTGCCCCAAACTTTGCCTTTGGGCTGCTGCTGCTTTTTGGTCTTGCTCCCAGATTTCTTCACTGGGTCTTTGCTGAATTTCCAGCATCTTTCTTCTTGTCTTCCTTGGGTGGGATTGTGAAGCATGAGCAGGGCTGCCACTATAGCAAGATAGGAAATTTTGATGAAATAAATACATCAGTCTTGGTACAAAGCATGTATTCAGGAGGTGCTGGTTGCATCAACACATACGGTATGTGGTTAAAAAGCACTAAAATTTATTTATATGTAGTTTTTTTTTAATAATTACACATATATTGTTTACATTTTGATGTTAGATTTTATAACATTTAGGGATACACAAAATAGAAAAGAATCATCTTTGAAATATGAAAAGAAAACTTTAAAAAATAATATATTATTCTGAAAATTTTTCTTGTTCTGTGTGTACCCGTATACCCGCTATAAAATACAGTGTTATTTTGGGAACAACAGGAATCAGCTCTCTCAAACTAATTCAAAGCACATGACGGAACTTACCTGGATGACATCATCAGTAGTTTGGGATCATGGGTGCCTCGTGGAGAGGATCGATGCAAGCTAACTGTGGATAGAGTTAGTGCTCACGCTTGCCGAATTGGTGCTATCAATAATAATTTAAAGATCTGCTTTCCCATTGTAAGCCCGAATGTTAAATTGACTGTATAGCATTCCAAGGAGAAGTTGAGTTCTTCAGGTGAATAATATGTAAAAGAATGAGACAAATTGGGTGACGCCATGGTCCCAAGCTTGTTAGAGCTCATGTTCTCTCACCAGCAGGTTACACTATGAGCATCTAGAGTTCAGGCTGAAAAATACGGCTGTATCACTTAGAACTCATTTAGTAGCAAGGGGAGAATACCACCCAAATTTTCTCAAGCATCAAAATAATTTCTTAGTTCACAAAAAAAAGTAGCAGGGCTATCTTCATGCCTAGCTTGACTCAGCATCGGACGAGTTGAAAACCAAGATCTAACCTTCAGCTCCAATTCCTCTCCTTTGATTTCTTGCTTAGGTTTGGAACCTTGGACCTCTGTGGCTTCATGTCATGACAACGTGTTATGATGGTCATAACAATACCAAGTGCAAAGGCAGGAGAAAGACCAGGAAAGAGAGGGAAGAAGAGAGACCGACATGGAGGTGTGGAGGGAGGGAGAGGGAGAGAGAGAGAGAGAGAGAGATAGATAGTGAAAGTGGAGAAAGAACCTACTTCATGACAGTTTTAACACAGGTCTTTTAATTGGTTCTTTTAAGTTATAGCTGTTTGACTTGTACCATTTTAAATCTTTGAACTTGCTTTGAAGGCATAGGGGCAAGGCTCCTATTATTTATTCCTTTCTTCCCCGTCTTCTCTTTCAATCCCTCCCTTTTTTCCTTTCTTTCAGAACTATTTTCTATGAGAATCTACTCTTCTCTCCTCCTTAGAAAGCCAATAAAGCTTTAGTATAATTGTAATATTTTGGATTTATAATCAGTGTTTCCTGCTTAAAAACTTCTTAGCAAGTTTTGTTATTGTAGGAGGAACACATTGAAAATTGTCAAGCCACAGTCTTACTGTAAAATCTTTGAAATGAGTAGGCTAATAGATTTTTACTACAAATAAAATTGCATCCATCTATTTTTATTATTTTTTTTTTGAGAAGCTAATGCCTGTGATATTTGCATAAGCCAAGCTTTGTTTTATTGTAACAGAACAGTCAGAGGTCATACATGTACATGCGCATATCAACACTTCTGCTTAAGCTTATTTTTATCAAATACTAAATCTCTACTAATTTGCATGCTGTATATTGTGCTGTTCAAATTTTTCACACTCTGAAAGAAAATTATGAATAAATTCTAAGCTAAAAGGTTGTGGAAATATAATCTTTTATTCACTTTTTGATAAAGTACAATGTAGTAAAATTGTGGAGGGGAAAACGATAATGGCTGAATTTAAATAAAGTTTTTCTAAAACTCTTGTAGCCTCTTTTTCTCTTGTGAAACAGAGTCATATATGTGCTGAATAATTATTGTGGCTTTTATGTTCATTATCATCTATTTCTTAATATTTTGAGATATAGAATTCTCCACTGCAATTTACTCATTTCTAGGAGTCATACTCTTTCTTGATAATGATAAATCCGTATTTTCTTATCAAATTCCTCTTTAACTTTCTATTATTTAATTTGAAGGTTGTAAAGATAATAAGGAACCCAGTTTTGAATGGGATAAGCCGTATTTTGTATTGCCTTCTGGAAAAGATTCAGATGGAGGAGGTATGAAGCCTCTGGGGCGGACGGGTTCAGTCTGAGACTCTGTGTCAGCACGGGGTCAGCTCTGCTGTTAAAGCTCAGTATTCTGTCCACCTAAGGCTCACTGCTTTTCCTTCAGGCGATAGCATCCTTGCAGTCATTAAATAATCTTCCATTTGACAAATAAAGCAGCCAAAATTAACTTCTTTGGGAATTTTGAAAACAAATTCTGTGTTTGAGTTCCTACTACGTGGCAGGCCAGCAAGTCATCAGACATACCCGTGTGTCATAGGGAACTCCACCCTAACGCAGTTACTTGTGTATAAACACTATATTAAGTGATTTTAACACCGGTTTTAAGAAGACATTTTCAGTGTCTTTGCTTTTAAGATGTGTGAAGAAGTCAAAACAAAACAAAACAAACAAAAAAGGCAAAATGTAGCCCTCTCTAGTCTGAACTGACAATGGGAAATATCTACTTGTATTATTATTGTAGAATATTTCATTGTACTGGTCAGGCTTGTTAAAGTCTCAGATTATTTCTTTAAGGCTGCATAATATTCCAGGGTGTACATATACCACAATTTATTAATCCATTCGTGGATCGATGGGCAGAATGCCAGGAAGGCTGTGTTGACCAGTGTGATAAAAATGTGTCAAACGGTATATGAAGCTAGTGTATGATGCCCCATGATCATATCAATGTACACAACTATGATTTAATAAAAAATAAATAAATGAAAAAAAATGAAGTCTCATATTCTTTAATTTTTAGCTTCAAAACATAGGGGATGAGAATCTGAAAGTTTCCTTTTCATAATAAATTTTTGGTTGGAGTACTCTAACATTTATTAACGAATAATGATCACATCACAGCTTAGCACTCCATTTGGGAGGAAGTTGGTGTAATTCAGTGTGGTTGACCAGTGTTCCTGCCTCTCTGATGTAATGTGACTAGGTTAGTCAATTACGTATGCTCCTGAATTGTCAAGAAGGAAATTGTTTGTGGGTCTCAGCATATAAGATAGTTTGATGTCGAATACCTTGAGCTTCAGATAATCAGATTTTGAAATACCTTTGTCCCTTACTTCCATATGGGTAACACATAATGCATTTATTTTACTAGATATGAATAATTTAGAATATTTTAATCTTTTAAGTATAACCCAAAATGTTGTACTTTTAATCATTTTTTAGTTAAAGTGGATTGAAATTTGAATGACTGGTTAATTTTTCTGCATTTAATCCTTTATGGAAGTATCATTGCTATTATTTAATTAAGATCAGCAATAGATTGCTCTATGAGCAGGGAGGATATACTGTAACGTAATAATGTGTTATTTGTAACCTCTTCAAATGATTCTTCAGAGGGGAAAATCATTGAGCTGGAAGGTTATCAGCAAAAATAGAATATAGCAACAGATGTAAAAATAGCACTCTCTTCCCTGTCTTTTTCAATTTGAGCAGAGCATTTAGTGTAGGATACTGCATGGAATCTGAAAAGTGGTCTAAAGACTTAATTGAGATAAATCCTAGATTTTTGGAGCATAACCAGTGATGGACTAAAGTGACGTTTTGACTAAGTGATGTTGAATTATAACATACCATTACTCTGCATCAATGTTGGCAACCTTAGCTGAAGTACAGAATCTGACTAAACCAACAATAGCAACTAAGAAGAAGCAAAGAAACAAAAAACTGAGTCATGCCATGCTTTTACATCAATTCCCTAGCCCTTCACACAAGAGGATGTGCCACCATCTAATTCAAGAATGTTTTCATTATCCCTAAAGAAACTCCATATCCAGGGGGCGGTGCCTGTGGCCCAGTGGGTAGGGCGCCAGCCCCATATACCAAGGGTGGCAGGTTCAAGCCCAGCCCTGGCAACAAAAAAATAGCCAGGCATTATGGTGGGTACCTGTAGTCCCAGCTACTCGGGAGGCTGAGGCAGGAGAATCTCCTAAGCCCAGGAGTTGGAGGTTGCTGAGCTGTGACTCCACAGCACTCTACCGGAGGGCAATAAAGTGAGACTCTGTCTCTACAAAAAAAATAAGAAACTCCATATCCATTAGCACTCATTCCCTATTAGCCCCTCTTAGGAGATTAATTTATAAGAAACAATAAGCAAAAGACAAAAAATATATACAAAAAAAATGCTTAAAAACATCATTTTCTCAAGGGCTTTCTGATATTTCAGATAATTAGACCAATGTCTTTGAAATATCTTTTCAGATATTTTTTTTGTCTGTGAATGGGTTTAATTTTGCCAGAGCCGTATTTATCAGCAGCTATGAATTTGATCTAACATTATCCAACATTATTTTCCTTGACTTCAGAAAATCCTAATTTTTATAAATGATGTTTCAGTTTCACTTATAGGTATACCTTATATTTGTAACACAAAAGTGACCATTAGAGAATTAAATATTCAGCTATCTCTGTATCAATTTATCTGTCCCATTTATCTATTCTGGTGTTAAGCGGAGAGATATTTGAATGGTATAAATTGTATGCATGATTAGTTCACCACTGAATATTCCATTTTTTATTGCTTTAGGCACTCTTATAACGTCAAAGATTTGAGTAAAGAATACTAAGAGCCCATTTCTATGACACTTGAAATTATATACATACTTTCTCTTTTAAGAGAGAAACAGTGAAATGTACTTAAGTTTTCCATTTGTGCAATTTATGATTGAAGATGTTGTATAATAGAAATAGATTTAATTGATGGCAGTTAAGGAAACTAACATTTTCTTTGTATGTAGCATTCTAGTTTTTAGGTGGTATTTGATAAGTAATTTCAAAGTTGCTCAGTTCATTTCCTTTTTTTTGTTTTCTTTTTCACCAGTTTTTTTGTTAACTTTTTCTGTTAAAACTATCAACTCTAGGCAGAGACTGTTCTATAAGGGTGAAGCTAATCTGATCTTTCAACTGTGCGTTCCTGAATCTTAACTATAATTTTAAATTTCTTTTGCCCCTCATTTTCTTTTAAGACTGTCTTAATTGTTTTCTCAATAAGCTATTGTGAACTCATTTATTAGAGTCGATAAAGGGAAAAGATTCTTCTCTGTAGGCTGGTCTTCTCTTTCTGTTGTCAGGTTTTGTAACTTTAACTCATTGATTCATTCATTTAACAAATATTTATTGACAAAACTCTTTCTATGTCAGAAATAAGGGTGGGCTCTAAAGACCCAGCAGTAAATAAGAGAAATATGGTTGTTGCCCTTGTTAAATATACAGGTTAGGAGAAAATCATGGATTCAATGAAGTGAGCACCAGTTTTTTAGTTCTTTCTGGTAGCAGCATTAAAGACAGAGAGTGGCTTTGTACAGCTGAGGACTGTTACGGTACAGGAAGCGTAGTGTGCTGTGGCAACAAGGAAGGACGGTCCCGTCCTCTGGGTTCACCTCCGGGGTCTCTCGTTCAGCCCACTCTACATCTAGTTCAGTGATGGTGAATGGTAGACACCGCTTTCCCTGAGAGCTGCCTTTCTGACTCTTGAACATCCTCGTTTAGTGTGTAAAGTATTAAAATTAAATCAGTAGGCTACACTCATTACCAACTGTCTTTTTAAAAATAGATATTTATAGATCCTTAAAGGTGTTAAAGATGTGTGTCTCTATATTTGCAGAAAATTCTTGCTACAGTTATTCATGAGGTCTGGGTCTTTCCCTACTTCTTGTTTCATTTTGATAAGGTGGACTACTATGCTCAAGTGTTATGGCTGGGTTGAGAATGTTTTTGAAGAATATTCTTTATGAATGAAAACCTCTTGCTCTGTGGTTGTTTCTTATATTATTACCCCATCAGATAATTTTCCAACAAAAGAAGCAGCCTGGGGTTTTACTGTTTGACCCACTTTGTGCTCACTTATTTGTGGGCTTCTGTGTTGCCTTTTGGCCGTGGAAGAGTTTTTTTTTATTGTTTGTAAAATAATTGCACCGTTTTACACCAGCTCATTCTCTTCAGCACATTCAAAGATTCCTGAACTTTGTTTATGCTGTTTCTCTGAATGGAATTTCCTTATTGGATCATGGGTATAGCTGAAACAAATGTTGTGCAAGCATTGATATTCTATTTGGAGTTTTCTAAACATACTAAACTATTCATTTTATGGTTTCTTTGCTTGTGCTTTTAAATACCATTTTCCCTATCATCTCCTAAGTAGTTATTTCACAGAATTTTTATAATCTTCTTTTGGGGAAGATTTTCTTTTTCCTTCAATGTTGAGGTTAGAATCACACTTTTTTTTTTTTTTTTCTGTACTAATCTCTAATGATGTGTACTGGAGAGGTCACAGGTAGGTTTCAGTGCTTCTGGCGGAATATTTTCATAAGTTGCAGACCGATTCAGTCCCAGGATCCCCTTTTTTTTTTTTTTTTTTTTTTCCTGAGATGGAGTCTTCCTTTTTCTTGGTAGGCTGCTGTGGTATATCAGAGTCATAACAAATAACAACCTCAAACTTTGGGGCTCAAGTGACCCTCTTGCCTTGACTTCCCAAGTTGCAGGGACTTACAGGTGCCCACCATAATGCCTGGCTATTTTTAGAGATGGGATCTCACTCTTGCTCAGATTGGTCTCAAACTCCTGAGCTCAGGCAATCCACCCGCCTTAGCCTCCCAGAGTGCTGAGATTACAGATGTAAGCCACCAAGCCAAGCTTCTATATATTAAAATTTATTTTTTATTTTGGTTAAAATATACATAGAAACTTACCATCTTTATTATTTTTAAGGGCATAGTTCAGTGGTAATAAATAGCTGTCTATTTTAAATTGCACATGAACTTTATGGACACCCTGTATATTTATATATATATATATATATATTTTTTTTTTTTTTTTTTCCATTTATCTTTCATCTCTCTTCCTTTCACATCCTCTGGTAACCACCAGTTTACTCTTTACCTTCCTGAGAGCTACCTTTTTATCTCCCACATGTCAGTGCGAACACCTGGTATCTGTCTTATAGTGACTGGCTTACTTTACACATTGACTTCAGGTCCATCCAAGTGGCTGTAAAGAATAGGATTTCATTCTTTTTTTTTATGGTGAGTAATTCTTCATTGTATATATATATATACACACATCTATATCTATATATCACATTTTCTTTTCCATTCATCTTTTGATGGTTATTTAGGTTGATTCCATATTTTAACTATTGCATGTAGAGCTACAATACACACAGGAGTACAGATATCTCTTTGATAGGTCGGTTTCCTTTCCTTTGCATATGCAGAGCATCCATAATGTCCATGTGCATAGTGGTCTGTTTTAAATTGCACATGAACTCTATGGACACCCTGTACACCCAGTGGTGGAATGGCTGGATCGTGTGGTAGTAGTAATGTTAGTTTATGGAGAACCTTGATGCTGTTCTTCACAGTGGCTGGTACCAATTTGCATCCCTGCCAGAGTGTGTGAGTGTTCCCCTTTCTCCCTCCCCTGCTGCTGTTCATACTGCCTGTTTGACACATATACACGTACTAGGGCCTGGTGATGCTTCAGTGTGGTTTTGGTTTGCATTTATGTCATGCTTAGTGATTCCCAGCATTTATTCACATGCCTGTGGCCATTCGCATGTCTTCTTTTGAGAAGAAAGACAGTAAATTTTCTTTTGTGTAGAAAATTTTGCTCATTTTTGATCAGATTAATAATTCTTTGCTATAGCGTTGTTTGATGAGCAGATATTTTTCTGAGAAATTTTCATAATTGTACTTATACATTACATTTAAATCATGGTAATCTTTCTTCCACATATATGTACTATTAGATGCTAATGTCTTTAAGGATGTGTTATATGTAAGATTTATTTATTCTTTGTCCTAGTGCCTAGAATAGTGTTTGAAATGTTATCCAAATGAGTCACTCAATCATATGTAAAAGGATTAATTACGATATGAAACACAGACAACATTTTTCTCAGAGATTTTCCATGTGCTGAATTGATAATTAAATGAAATATTTGCTGCAGAATCATATTTGCAGAACTTTCCTCAGTAAAGACCTACTTGGGAGAAGTAGGAAAGGAAAAACTTTCCTGAATTAAATTAAATGTTTAAAGCAGTGACATCTTCATGTATGTACTTATCTTTCTGAATTGGCTGCTGGATCATGTAAATTCAGTAAATACTGTTAAAGCATATTGATTGAAAAGTATAATTTGAGTTACTAACCCTTTGCAGGGATTTATGGAGGCCACTTTTGAGAGAAGCGTGGCCTTCAAGAACAGATCATTTTCATGCATTATAAAAAAAAAAATAAATCAGTCCATATTATTTACTAGAATAAAGAGATTATAATTCCATGTCGTGTATTACATACTATAAAACACTTATTTGCTGTTAATACAGATGTGTATTAATAAAACATTGAGAAGAGCCTCATTTCTTGAAGAGCATTGGAATTTAGCCTTAGATACTTTTTTTTTTTTTGCAGTTTCTGGCTAGGGCTGGGTTTGAACCCACCACCTGTGGCATGTGGGGCCAGTGCCTTACCCCTTTGAGCCACAGGCGCCACCCTAGTCTTAGATACTTTTGAGAGCACATGGATGGGAAGAGATAAGCTGCCTTACTCATGTGAGGTCCACCCTGCTTCTACCCATACCTTTCTCTACTCAGACTTTTTTTGGTTGCTTTTAAGTCATTTATGTCAAATTAGATATATTTTATATTCTCGAGAGTTTCCCTTTGATTTCTGTTTGCATTTGTTCCTTCCCATTTTGCTGGGTGTCTTTTATATTAAAGGAATTTCCTTTCGATTCACTGACATTAGCTGGAAGACTTACAAATTATCATCTGTAGACCTTTTCTCATTTATCAAATGCTGGGGTGAATGAGTTTGGAATGGCTTATGTAAAGCTCTGGACTCCCTTCTCACAGTCCTCCCTCTTTCAATCCTTACTATATATTCCCACAAGATAAATCTTCCTAAAGTCATTCACTCATGTAATTTCCGTGCTCAGAAACCTGTGCAGGGGTCCTCAAACTGCGGCCCGTGGGCCAAATGCAGCGGTGTGATTGTACTTGTTCCCATTTTGTTTTTTCACTTCAAAATAAGATATGTGCAGTGTGCATGGGAATTTGTTCATAGTTTTTTTTTTTTAAACTATAGTTCTGCCCTCCAACGGTCTGAGGGACAGTGAACTGGCCCCCTGTTTAAGGACCCCTGTTTGAGGACCCCTGCTTAGGGGGTCCCCATTATTTATTCAATTAATTTCAGATGTGTTCTCTGGCATTCAGAGCCCCCCAAACCCCAATATTATCCAGTTCCTCGTCATCTAGTTGGAACTGTTTACAACAAAGAATCTGCATTTATTTGGCTTGAACAGATTCCATTTTTTCTTACTCAGTAGAGTTTTCTGGGCTTGTTCTCTTTAGAACAGTTTCTCTTGTATAACTTCTTCCTATTCAAATTCATCTGGTCCTTCAGAGCTCATCTCAGACAACCCTGTCTGTCAGAAGGTTCTCCTAATTTATTTATTTAACAAATATTTGTCTTCCAGGCATCAGGGAAGGGTATTGTGAAAGAAAAAAAGATTCTAATTATTTGAGCTTGCTTTTTAGGTAAGGGACATAGGTAATAAATGAGAAAGACATAGATAAGATAAACAATAAAATACAAATACATTAAATATATAAAATAATATGTGCTATGGAGGCATGTATTGAAAGTGAGCTAGGAGGTGTGGAGTTGAAGAGTGCTGACGTTTCATTGAGGGTAATTAGAAACATGTCATCCCAAACAAGGAGACTTTTTCAAAGACAGACAACTGAAAAGGAGACTAAGTCGTGAAGATAATCCAGGAGAAGAGCAAAGTCTGGAGGAAGAGTTCAAGAACCCTGGGGCAGAAGCGAACTTGGTGTGGTTATAAAATAGCCAACGGGCCTTGGAGTAATGAATGAGCAGGGCAGTGACTGAGATGTCTGATGGAGTCAAGTTCACCGGCCAATCTAACAACTTTGGCTTTTAACATGGATGCAATTAGAAGCTAGAAAGGGTTTTGAGCAGAGACATGACCTGAAATAGCTTATTTTGAATAGAAGGGAAAGACACAGGAGAATCAAGGGAGTACAGAAGGCTGTGCTGATTAAGATTTGATGATGCCTGAAACTGCAAGAGCAGGCAACCTAAGACAGGGGCTATGTTTTTCCGCCATACAAAAAAAAACAAAAGAGGGAATTGTTGGGCCCTGCCATGTGCCTGAGGCCTAGTGCAACTTCCCGAGCCTGACTAGAAGTAGGTCCATCGAGCTACTTCTGCGTAGCAATGACTCAGCAAGGCCCAGCCTGAAACTGCCTCTACCTAGATACAGCCAATGTGGTACCATGCCACTGGCCCAACCCTGTCACGCACCTCTTCCCCCGCCTTCTTTCCCCACCCCTTC
>CAUYPK010019231.1:0-20316 GCA_963574355.1 Loris lydekkerianus
TGTTGATTTTGTAGCCTGAGACATTGCTGTATTCCTTGATCACTTCTAAAAGTTTTGTAGTAGAATCCCAAGTGTTTTCCAGATATATGATCATATCATCTGCGAAGAGTGAAAGTTTGATCTCTTCTGACCCTATGTGGATACCCTTGATCGCCTATTCTGCCCTAATTGCAATGGCTAAAACTTCCAATACAATGTTGAAGAGCAATGGAGACAATGGGCAACCTTGCCTGTTTCCTGATCTAAGTGGAAATGATTTCAATTTAACTCCATTCAATACGATATTAGCTGTGGGTTTGCTGTAGATGGCCTGTATTCGTTTAAGAAATGTCCCTTCTATACCAATTTTCTTAAGTGTTCTGATCATGAAGGGATGCTGGATATTATCAAAAGCTTTTTGTGCATCAATTGAGATAATTATATGGTCTTTATTTTTTAGTTTGTTTATGTTCTGAATTACATTTATAGATTTACGTATATTCAAGCAGCCTTGAGACCCTGGGATAAAGCCGACTTGGTCATGGTGCATAATGTTTTTGATGTGTTGTTGGATTCTGTTCATTAGGATATTATTAAGTATTTTTGCATCAAAATTCATTGGTGATATTGGTCTATAATTTTCTTTTCTTGTTGGGTCTTTCCCTGGTTTGGGAATCAAGGTGATGATTGCTTCATAGAATGTGTTGGGTAATATTCCTTCTTTTTCTATATTTTCGAAGAGGTTTAGTAATATAGGTACTAGTTCTTCTTTAAAGCTTTGTTGAATTCTGACATAAAGCCATCTGTTCCTGGGCTTTTCTTTTTAGGGAGATTTTGTATAGTTGATGCTATTTCAGAACTTGATATAGGCCTGTTCAACATTTTCACTTTATTCTGGCCAAGTCTTGGTAGGTGGCGTGCTTCCAAGTATTGGTCGATTTCTTTCAGATTTTTATATTTCTGAGAGTAAAGTTTCTTGTAATATTCATTAAGGACTTTTTGAATATGTGAGGGGTGTGTTATTTCATCTTTACCATTTCTGATTGATGAAATTAGAGATTTTACTCTTTTTTTT
The DNA here is from genome assembly GCA_963574355.1 of Loris lydekkerianus. NCBI lineage: Eukaryota > Metazoa > Chordata > Mammalia > Primates > Lorisidae > Loris > Loris lydekkerianus. Next base: position 1,055 of record CAUYPK010019231.1, read on the forward strand.
CTGGTTAGGTTGGCCAAAGGTTTATTTATTTTATTGACCTTTTCAAAAAACTAACTTTTGGATTTATTGATCCAAAAAATTCTTTTATATAATTCTTTTGTTTTCAATTTCATTTAATTCTGCTCTGATTTTGGTTATTTCTTTTCTTCTGCTGGGTTTGGGGTTGGAATGTTCTTCCTTCTCCAGTTGCTTGAGATGTCCCATTAAGTTATTAACTTCCTCTCTTTCCATTTTCTTGAGGAAGGCTTGCAGTGCTATAATTTTCCCTCTTAAGACTGCCTTTGCAGTATCCCAGAGGTTCTGATAATTCGTGTCTTCATTGTTGTTTTGTTCCAAAAATTTGGTGGTTTCCTTCTTAATGTCATCTATAACTCATCTATCCTTCAGCATAAGGTTGTTTAGCTTCCATGTTTTTGTATGGGTATGAAGATTCCTGTTGTTATTGAGTTCAACTTTTATTCCATGATGGTCTGTGAAGATGCAAGGAATAATTTCTATTTTTTAAAATTTGCTGAGGTTATATTTGTGGCCCAGAATGTAGTCGATTTTGGGATATGTTCCGTGGGCTGATGAGAAGAATGTGTATTCAGTTTTGTTGGGATGAAATGTTCTGTAGATGTCTGTTCAGTTCAGATGTTGAATGGTTAAGTTTAAATGTAAGATTTCTTTGCTTAGCTTGTTTTTGGAGGATCTATCTAGCACTGCTAAAGGGGTATTAAAATCTCCAACTACTATAGAACTGGAGGAAATCAAGTTGCTCATGTCTGTTAGAGTTTCTCTTATAAATTGAGGTGCATTCTGGTTGGGTGCATAAATATTAATAAATGAAATATCATTTACCTTTAACAAATATGAAGTGTCCATCCTTATTGTTCCTTATTTTGGTTGGTTTAAAGCCTATTGTGTCTGTCAATAGGATTGGAATACCTGCTTTTTTTCCGCTTTCCATTTGCCTGGAGTATAGATGACCATCCCTTCACCTTGAGTCTATATTTGTCTTTTAATATAAGGTGTGATTCTTGTATGCAGCAGATATCTGGCTTGAGTTTTTGTATCCAGTCAGCCAACTTTTGACTCTTTAGAGGACAATTTAAACCATTCACATTAATTGAGAATATTGATAAGCCTTTCGAGAGTCCGGTGGACATTTTTAATCCTTTTGCGACTGTGGAAGTGGGATTTGATGAACATTTTCTGGGTGGGTTTACTTTTGTGGTAGAGGATTATGCTGGTCTTTTGGTTGATAGGTCTCAGAATATCCTGGAGGGCTGGTTTAATTGTGGCAAATTTCTTCAACATGTGAATTTCATTAAAGTATTTAATTTCTTCATCATAAATGAAACTCAGTTTAGCCTGGTACAGGATCCTGGGTTGAATGTTATTTTGTTTTAGGAGATTAAAGGCCGATGACCACCTTCTTCTAGCTTGGAAGATTTCAACAGAGATCTGTAGTTGTTCTAATATTCTTCCCCTTGTAGATGATGGTTTTCTTTCGTTTGGCTGCTTTCACAATTTTCTCCTTCATATTAAATTTGGTGAAATTGATTATGATGTGTTTGGGAGATGTCTTGTTCCAGTTGAGTCGTGCTGGAGTTCTGAAACTGTCAGCTATCTGAATTTCAAACTCTCTTGGCATGTCTGGAAAGTTCTCTTTCATAATCTCTTGGAGAAGGGACTCTGTGCCTTGTGAAGCCACTTCATCACTTTCCGAGTTCCGTATAAGACAAATATTAGCTTTCTTTGAATTATCCCAGAGCTCTCTGAGAGAGTGATCTGTTTTTGCCCTCCATTTCTCTTCCTCTTTGAGAGTTTGGGAGCATTCAAAAGCTTTGTCTTTGATGTCAGAAATCCTTTCTTCTGCTTGCTCCATTCTGTTACTGAGGGATTCTACTATGTTTCTCAGATCTTCGAGGGCTGCAATTTCTTGTCTCAATGTGTCAAAATCTTTGGTCATTTGGTCTTTGAATTCCTTGAATTCTTGAGAGATCTTTTGGGTTACTGCTTGGAATTCTAATTCAATCTTATTTGCTATCCAGATTCTGAATTTGATTTCTGACATCTCCGCTGTTTGTTTGTGCATGGGATCTTGTGCTGTGTCTGCTCCATTGAGCCTTGGGGGAGTTGATCTACTCTGATTATTCATATTGCCAGAGTTTTTCCTTTGATTTTGTCTCATGATTGTTTTCACTGTTGCCTCTGGCCGTCCTCAGATTTGGGGTGGTGTCTCTCCAAGATTAGACCCTGGGGGATCACTGTATTATTGCTGGATCTTTGTAGGGAGTGACCCTGTGTAGCTCTGGGGATGCCCCAGCCAGGGAGTTCTGGTTGTGGGAGCAGCTCCAGAGTGTGACACCCCCGGATCCAGCTACACGGCGGGGGGTGGCAGGGGTGGAGGTGGGGGTGGGGTGGGTGGTGCACATGGTTCTGGGAGTGTCTGATGCCCAGTAATTGGCACAGAGGGTTCAAGGCTCCAGTAGTTTCTGGCCAGGAGAAGGGCTGCAGACAGAGGCAGGGCGGGCTGTGGAGGGCACGCAGATATCAGAGTCCCTGGCCACACAGGCAGTGTGGAGGCAGGGAGGGTATAGAAGGGAGGAAGCAGGGTTGCTCAGATCACGGAGTTCCTGGTCAGGGCATGGGGAGGCCCGTCAGGTGGGGAAGCGGATCCCAGCATAGCTCTTACTGGGTCTTGGCGGGCGCAGCTCTCCTGGAGGTCCGGGAGGGTGCCCATTGCGGGTCTCATGGCGCAGCTCTCCCAGAGGTCTGGGAGGGTCCCGGCACAGCTCTTACCAGGGTCCGGGAGGGTGCCGATGGAGGGTCCCAGTGCAGCTATTCCGGAGGTCCTGGAGGGTGCTGGTCACGGGTCCCAGCACAGCTGTTCCAGAGGTGAGAGTGTCTATTTTTGTATTTTGTATAAAGGATGACAAAGTTCTGGAGGCTGGGAACTCTTAAGATTAGTGTGCTGGCAAAGTTGGGTTTTGTCGAGGGCCCTTTTCTGTGTTGTAGACCGCTGACTTCTCACTGTGTTTCAATAAATGTTCCTTTTAATTAAAGGTAAAAAAAAAACTATTGCAATAACATAGTTTTAAGCTGGATGATTAATGTATAACTAACTCACAAATATGCATGCAAGTTACCCTGATATTTTATATTGTAATGACTCCTGCCTTTCACACAGATATGGGGTTAAATTTCTGTGATTAGGGTTGATTAGAAGTGTTGCAGAAAAAATGAGAGAGGCTGACTCAATCTCACAATAATGGTTGTTGGAGGAGAATCTATATTTCCCTTTTCTGAGATCTTTCACTTTTTTAAAGATAGAGTTGCTAGTTATCATATGGAAAATCAGATTTTAGAAAATAAAGAATTCTTGATGAAGATTTAAGAATTCTTCTCTCATATTATCCTACATTTTCCAACCTACTCTTCCTTTATTGTGTCTCCAGCCAAGAGATAAAGTTTAAAGGTCCAAGGGTGTCTCAGACTTCTTAAGAGTTATCAGGTACCTTGCTATCATATAACAAAGTCCAAGTATTTCTCCCTATCTTTGTGTCCTTAGGTGCTGATATCCGTAGCTTCAACAGACCTAGGACCTCTGGTGTCACGTTGGGACCTATGGTAGATGATATGCAGAGAAATGAGAAGCCCATGGTAGCAGCTATCCAAGGCATGGCTTTAGGAGGGGGTCTAGAGCTGGCTCTGGGCTGCCATTACAGGATTGCCCATGCAGAGGTAACAGCTGAGGCTCCATACGTGGGTTGGTGTGTGACGCTCTTACTTAGGGCAAGCTCTAAATGTAGTCATAGCATTGGAAGGGATAATTTTAAATGCTTGGCTTACTGGTTAACAACTCTAGGATATCCCAGCACTGGTGTTCAGCCATTATGTGTTAGTACAGTGCTATTGATTGTTCGAATGTTGAGAAACTATACTTCTGGGTGGTAGGTAATTGCTGCTCTGAGCCTTCTGTCTCTTTGCTTCCCTTAACCTTAGACCTAGACTTTCCTCTGACCCATGAACTAAAGGAGAACTCCTGAGTCAATAGAGAGCCCCCAGACCTCTGCTCCTATTATGTTTCACTGATGCTGTTATGAGATATTAAATTTTTTGACTGTCACCCCTAAGTATGCATTAAAATACCCATCTTCTATCTCAAAGATGTCACTTCTGTGTCCCTCTATAATTATCAGTACGTAAAAAGACAAATTTATATTGGCAAGCATCAAAAAACTAATAAATACATTTCTCTCTGTCTCCACATGAGTTACAGAAACTTTTTTCTGTCCTTTTTAAATTTGGAGCATTAGCATTACTGCCGGAAAGCACAGCCTACATTATTTGCCACACTGTGTGTATTTGTCTATCATATTTGTTAACAAAAAAGCATTTGAAAGCAATTACACATTTTAAATAAATCCATCACTTCCCTATAAACTTCCAAGATTGGTTCTTTTGGCATGTGGGATTCTACTTTGATGGGGGTGGTGGTAGTTTTACATTAGCCTGTAACCCTCAGGTATTTGATCACCATGCAAGGAGTGAATTCCTCTCACAGGGTTTCATCTGCCTTCACTGAGTTATTTAATTTCTATGATGAGGACCTTGCTCAGTTACACAAGATCTGCCCTGGCAATGGCAACCTAGCATCTGGCTGAGCAGAATGCCACCAGCCTTGGGCAGTGCTCCAGACTAGAAGGGCACAGGGATATGTTAATTATTTGCAGTGGCATATTAGTGAAGTGATTAGTGAAGTGATATGTTCATTATTTGCATTGGCAGATTAGTGAATTGCAAAGAGCACCCAGACCACTGTCCACTGGGGTTAATAAAATTCATTTATTTCTGGAAATGGGTATAATTTTTGTTATGTGGCAGGTAGAATGAGGTTTTGATACTAGTATGTAACTTTTTTTAAGTAATGTATTTTTCTAACGATAAACATTTTTATCATTGTACTGGACTAGAAAATATAGAAAAGTATAAAGATAGAAACTAAAATCACCCAAAACTCGTAATTCAGAAATCATTACTAACAAGAGTCTATTCATTTTATTATACATTTTTCCTCTGGTCTTTTCTCTCTGTTTCTATATAATATTTTTTCCTCTGGTTTCTTTCCCTTTGAAAACATTTTTTAGAGACAGTTATGTTTCCTAGGCTGGAGGATAGTGGTATGATTGTAGTATACTAGAGCCTTGAACTCCTGGGCTCAAGTGATCCTCCCATATCAGCCTCCCACCTACCTAGGACTGCAAGTACATACCACCATGCCTGGCTAATTTTTTAAATTTCTTTTTAGTATAGGAATCTCTCATTGTTATCCAGGCTTGAACTCCTGGCTTCAAGTGATCCTTGCACTTCAGCCTCCCAAAGTACTGGGATTATAGGCATGAGCCACTGTGTGGCTCCTTTTAAAAGAACTACATTTGGGAAGTTATTGCATTTAATTCATACTCTATTTTTATACTATAACATTTAACCCATTATTATTTATTCTGCCAATCCATGCCTTTTAATTGGAGAGTTTAATACATTTATATTTCATGTAATTATTGATAACGAAGAATGTCTACCATTTTTCTATTTTTTTATTCTTTATATCTATTTTTGGTTCCTTAGTTCTTCCATTACTATTTTAATTGTGGTATTCATCACCTCAAGCATTTTTCATTTATTTATTTTTGAAACATTCCAGTTCCATTCTTAGTTACTGTAAACTAAAGGGTATGATAACTTCTTGTTGACTATAGTCACTCTATTGTGGAATCAAGTAGTAGATACTGTTTATTGTATCTAACTGTATTTTGCACCCAATAACCATCCCTATCCGCCCCCCCATGACTGCTGTTATACCTTAATTTATAATAATCTAGTTTAGATTATACCAAATATATTTCAATGGTACACAAAAACTTTGCTCCCAGGCAGCACCCATGGCTCAGTGAGTAGGGCACCAGCCCCATGAACCGAGGGTGGCAGGTTCAAACCCCGCCCTGGCCAAACTGCAACAAAAAATAGCCAGGTGTTGTGGTGGGCGCCCGTCGTTCCAGCTACTTGGGAGGCTGAGGCAAGAGAATTGCCTACTCCCATGAGCTAGGGGTTGCTGTGAGCTGTAACACCACAGCACTCTACCAAGGGTGACAAAGTGTCTCTCTAAAAAAAAAAAAACAAACCTTTGCTCCCCATAACTTCATTACCGATTATACCAAATAGTACCTTTATGCTATTATTGTCAGAAATTGTATCTTTATGTATTTTGTTCCTATTAACATAGATATATCATTTTTGCTATATCTAGTGGTCCTTTAAATCAGATAAGAAAAAGAGGATATACAAACAAAATTACATTGGGATTGTCTTTTATATTTACCTATGTAGTTCCTCTTTATCAGTGTTCTTTATTTCTTCATGTAAATTCAAGTTACTATTTAGTGTTCTTTCACTTTAGCATGAAGAATTTCTGCTGAAAGATCTGCTAGCAACAAATTCAGTTATTTATCTGGGAATGTGTTGATTTTGCCTTATGATAGAAGGTGTGTAATAATTTGCCCTGTAGAAATCTTAATTCAATGAAAAAATGTTTTTAAGTGTAGGAAATCCAGGGCAGAGCTTGCCTTGACTCTGAGCATATCATCTTATTCTAATGGCCTTTATGCCTTCAATCTTTGTAGGCTTATTTTGCCTTCCCAGAAGTCACATTAGGAATTCTTCCTGGGGCAAGAGGAACACAGCTTCTTCCCAGACTCATTGGAGTTCCTGCTGCACTGGATTTAATAGTTTCAGGTCAGTATAAACCTCCCCGATATGAGGAACTGGACTAGGATTTAGAAAAATCCTGGCTTGACAACTTATTACCTATGAAATCTTAAGAGGAGTCTTTAACTTTTTTGATTCTCAATTATCTGATCCATAAAATGAAGAGGATATTTTTCCTGAGATCTTCTCAGATGTGATCATAAAGATTAAATGTGAGAGCCTTCTAAGTGAAAGTGTATGAAAAGTGCTAATCAAATTTAGGATTTTATTATAGTGCAACAGATTATTCATGGATGCTGGTGTTCATGTAGAATACCTTATATTCAGATCCAGTTTAGAAATTTTGATATAAGTAAGATTTATAACCAGAATTTTCAAGATAAGTGTTCAAGTTCTAAGTGTGGAAATGACTGAATTTTTCATTCCCAAGTACAGTGCATTAAGATACAAACTACAAATGAAAGTTGTTTCTTTTTCCCCATAGGGAATGTGAACAGGAGAACACTAGATAATATTTAGAGACCTTGGAATTACTAAATACTTATTTGTAAGCCATTTAAAGAGATTTTTAGTTGAGATAAGGTTGAAAGAAAGAGCATATAAAACTATTTACCCCAAACAGGTATAGTGAATTATGAGACTTTGGATCAGCCACTTAACTTTCCTCCCTGTGCCTTAGTTTCCTCATAAATGGGGATAATAATAGGACCTGCCATAATAATAATGGTGGTGTGGTGAATATTGGGTAGGTTAATATATACAATGTGCTTTGGACAGTCCTAGATGGTGTAATTAATACCATACTTATTAGCTATAGATTATTATTTCCAAATACCATAATCTTAGTAAAAAAGGAAGATTGAGTAAAAATGAGATGAGTATCTTGGTATTAGACTATATTCTAAAGAATGGGCCACAAAAAGAGTACAAGCTTTAGAATCAAAGACCTAGCTTTGAATCCCAGCTCTACCACATGTAAACAATATGCCTTGTGCATTTTTTTTTTTTTATGTATTCATTCAGCAACTATTTTCTCTCATAAGCTGAGGCCATCTTAGGCATTAGATCTATAGCAGTGAACTGAACCAACAAAAATTTCTGCCGTCATGAAGATTATATGGGGAAAACAGTAACAATCACTAACAAATCATCATTGTCATATTTTTTTTCAATTAAAATGCACATTTTTCCTCATATCTTTGAATTTGAGATGCCTCTCACATTCATTATGAGACATGGTTAAATTGGCAGTGTTTTTCCTTTCCTAGTTTCTATGGATCAGAAATTTGAGAGCATCTTCATTGGATTCTAACACAGGGTTTCTCATGAGATTTTAGTCAAGATATTGAGTAGGGCTGTAATCATCTGAAAGTCTGACTGGGGCTAAAGGGTCTACTTCCAAGACAACTCGGTGGTGGTGACTGTTCATTTCTTCTCTAAAATGACCTCTCCACAGAGCTTCTTGAGTTTCATCACAGTAAGAAAGATGGCTTCCTCTAGAAGCCTCTAGAACAGTGGATGTCAGTCTGTGGGTCGTGACCCACAGGAACTATATTAAAGGGCTGTAGCATTCAGAAGGTTGAGAACCACTGCTCTAGAAAGAGAGCAAGGTGAAAGCCACAGTGTCTTCTATGACTTAGATTGGAGTCATATACTATATTTTCTATTGGCTATACAGGTTTTCCCTATTCAAGGAGGAAGGCTTGCATACCAAGAGGCCAGACTCAGTAAGGAGTCACTTTATGGGCACACATATTTCTATCTATTATATGAGCAATATACATGAAAGGTTAGGTAGGGATAAGTGCTAAGGAGAAAACATAAAGCAAAAAGAGGAAACATAAAATACTAGGATGGGTGGAGAGCTAATATTTTAGGTAGGGTTGCTAGGAAAGGCTTCTCTACAGAATGACATCTCACAAAGACCTGAAGAAGATAAAGAAGCTTGTTATGCCAATATCTGGAGCATGATATTCCACACAGAAAAAAATAAAAAATGCAAAGCCCTGAGGCTCAAGGCATACATGGACTGTTCAAAGGACACCAAGGATGTCAGTTTAGCTGGAATGAAGTGAATAAGGGGAAAAATAATAGGGGATGAAGTCCCATCTTGTAAGGCCGTGAAGGTTAGAGATAGAACTTTGGCTTTTCTTTTGAACCAGAGGAGAGGAGTAATGTGCTCTCACTTAGGTTTTTTAAAAAGGTCACTGTGGCTGTTGGAAATATACGAGCTGGAGACCAGGGCAGAAATAGAAAGACTGGTTAGAAGGATGCTATAATAATCCAAGGGACAGATAATGAGGGCTTGGATCTGAGTGGTAGCAATGTAAATGGTAAGGTATGGCCACATTCTGGGTATCTTTTGAAGGTAGAGACAAGATTTTATGACAGAACAGATGTAAGATGTGAGAGAAAAAGGAAAGTCAACAGTGATTTTAAAGGCCTGAGCAGCTGAAATGATGGTGCCCTCACTGAGATGGGGATTTCTGCTGGTAAAGTAGGTTATATGAAGAAAACACAAGAGCTTAGTTTGGGACATGTTAACTTTGAGAGGCCTATCCACACAGAGATGTCAAGTAAACAGCTGAACAGGTTGGCCTAGAGTTTAGGAGAATGGTCTTCTGAACTCTGAGCCTCTGTTTTCTTATCAGCAAAACAACCTTAAGGAATAATGAAATAACGTGATATGCTTCTGGTATTACGCTTGTCACGCAGAACACATTTCACAAATGGTAGCTGGAGGACAGAATTATAGCTTCCAGAGATGTCCACATCCTAATCCCTAGAACCTGTGAATTTGTTATGTTACATTCAAAAGGGCCTTTGTAGTTGTGATTAAAGATCTTGAGATAGAAGAGTATCCTGGTTTATCATAAGTGTCCTTCTAAGAGTGAGGCAGGAGGTCAGAAAGGAGAGAAGATGCTATATTGCTGGTTTTGAAGATAAAGGAAGAGGTTATAAACCAAAAAATGTAGGCAGCCTATAGAAGCTAGAAAAGGTAAGAAAACAGATTCTCCCTTAAAACCTCTAGACCGAACACAGTTCTGCTGACCTATTTTAGACTTCTGACATCTTAAATTTGTTTTAAGCCTCTAAATTTGAAGTAATCTGTTACAGCAGCAATAGAATAGTAACAAGTAGCTGTTAATAATGATGACATTAAGAATCTTAGGTGAATATGGTGGCTTATGCCTGTAATCCTAGCACTTTGGGAGGCCAAGGGATGAAGATCACTTGAGGCCATGAGTTTTAGGCTGTAGTGAGCCATGATCCTGCCACTTACACTCCAGCCTGGATATCACAACAAGACTATTTCTAAAAAAAAAAAACAAAACAAAAAAAACCCCCAAACTTGCCTTTTGGTTTGAATTTTTTTTTTCCTAAGGAAGAATGTTTAAGAAAAAAATTAAATTGCCAGTGAAAGTTGAAGATTCCCTACTAATGTGAATGAGAAAAAAACACCAACTTTGTAGGCACTGTTCCCATGGGAAATTAATATGTAAATAGCTTTAGGTAGCTAAGGTTTTCTTATCTCCCCAAATTAAGAGAGGTTAATTCTGATTACACCACCAACCACTCCTCCACAATTCCCTTAAAATGCCATCTCTAAACAACTGAATCTTTAGAAGTAACCACGAAAAATATGTGTAAACACTTTGCAGTTCATTCCCTGAAGTTCTCTGTCCACTCAGCTGATAAGCTATAGTGTCCTGCTCTTCCTTTCACTTTTATTTCCTAGGTCCCATCCTGCTTGTTCACAGAAGAATGTAGAAAACTTCTGCTGTATTCTTACAGAGATTCACTCCAAGCATAGAGCCAACAATAATAATATGCTATTTAAAAAGACCTAAGGCAATGAATTCCATTTCCAATGGAAGAAAAGAACTGTGCACATAAGCTTAAAACTACCTTTTTTGTGCCAGTGTTATAAAATGTAGCTTTTAATAAAACCTTGACCCAAATGCCAACAACTTCAGAAAAGAATTTGGGTGGGGGGAAGAAAAAAGTTATTTCATTTAGGAAAAATAACCACTATCTTTTCCTAATCTCCGACACACACAATCTAAACATATACAGCTGCTGTAACACTTTACATAATTCCTATGTACTGAAGCAGTAACAAGATTTAAATACAATTATATTTTTAAACACTGGATTAAGGCTTTACATAAAAATACCATCTTACTTTTCCCACTAAGTTTCTAAAATATCACATACTTTCCCCAACATCTGTAGCCATCCAGGAATTTTTAGGAAACTTTTGTGCATGATCTTAATTCCTAATCCCTGGCTCTTTGGGCTTAATGACAAAAAATCAAAACCACCCCAAAATGATGGTTCACTTGAAGTCAGAAAGATCCTGGCCCAATTAGTCTTGTAGGGTGAAAGCAGTGCTGCATCAACTGGCTCCATGCAGAGGGGGCATGTGAAGGATCTCATCAACCAGTCATCGGTACAGTCCAGGTGATAGATGTGCATGCATGGCAGAAATCAAATTGGGTCCCCGTAAACACTCTGGGATCTTCTTCCCTGATCCATCTCTTCCAGGGTCACAAACTCCCTTAGGCAGATGCTGGATAAGGGCTATTCTTTGAGCTATTCTAATTTGTTCCTCTTCAGTCAGCTGGGTTGCTAGGAGAGTCTGACTAGGTGTTGGATGATAGACTGGAACTGGCACTTGTTCCTGATATGGTGGTGGCTCCTGATCTGGCTCTTCCCCTCGCCAAAGCTAGCCTGGTCAGACTGTGACTCGCTAAGCAGGGAGATTTCATCCGAGGTGGGGGATTTGAGGCAGTTCCTCATCTTCTGGGGCTGGAGAATATGATCTGTGCACTGTTCTGTCTGGTTTGGTAAAGATTTTTAACTTTCAGAAAATAGAATCCTGGAAGCTTCCAAAAGATTAAAAACAACAAAATGGTACTTTCAAAGGAACTAAAATCATTCCAGCTACAAAAAACATACGGAGCATTCACATACTAGGATGCTATGGAGCGTTCATAAAAATAATCTAAATCAGAGGTTCTTAAAAGTATGGTCCAGGGACTCCTGGGTATGTCTAAAACCATTAAAGGGTCCACGAGGTCAGAATTACTTTCATAATAATAAGACATGACTTTTCTTTCACATTCTCTCCAGAGTGTATTATATGCCATGTGATATGCAGAAGTCAGATAGGAGAATCCACTTTTATTGAGCACTACACATTAAATAAATTTGCATAAAACAATGGCACTTTTCTGACTAAGATTTTGGAATTTTGTAAATAGTTATTTTGCATAAAAATGTATGCTAACATGTGATGAGTTTACTTTAAAATGAATTAAACATTTTAAAATTTCTCAGTTTTTGTTTCTAATACAGTAAATATTGGTAAAAGTAACTGACATAAACAAAGCTACATGGAGTTCTCTATAATTTTTAAGAGTGCAAAGGGATCCCAAGACTAAAAAGGTTGAGAATTGCTAATAGAAATTTGTATCGTTTGATACAGAAACCAAAATGCAAACATATATGACAAATTAGAAAATTACATGAATCTATATGCATTCCAAGTAGCTTTTTTCTTTTAATGTGGAGAAGGTATTAGAAAACCTATTGAATATGAAAGAAGAGTTAGAAGAGCTCAGTAAATCAAGTTAGAAGGTGTGGGACACAACTGCAAGAGGGATTCAACCTAACAAACGCAAATACTGGAACCTAGTTGTTTCTACCCTCTCATTAACCTGAAAAAAATAAAAATAAAACCTAGGAATTGTTTTAAAAAATAAAATATAAATATGCTCAAAAAGAAGACATCCATAACAAAACTGTTCTAACTTGGAAAAAAATCAAGGTAGAAATTATTTTAATTTACAATAGCATGATAAGTACATTTTAAAGAATATGAACTAGTAAGTATCTAATGTGGAATTCACGAGGGGATGCTTACAATCCAACATACTACCGAAATTCAAAGCACATGACACAGTGCAAAAGACAAAGTAGAAAGGTAATTGAAAAGCCAGAATTATAGGAGGAAGTTATGATGGTGTAAAATCTGTCTACAAATTGTAAGGTTACAAAAATTAAAGTGTATGTGGGAATATGGAGGAATGTTGTGACTTATTTTCAGTATTAAATCTAAAAAGCAAGATTGTTAGTGGAAATCAGGAAAACTGGCTTCTTTGACCAAAAAATTAAGTGAACTAGGATTGACCTTTTCCCAAAGCACTGCTTGGCGAAATATCACTACTTTAAACATGAAAAGAAGAGGTAAACATACTCTTCTTAGCAAAGTATCTCAAGAATGGAAGAGAAAGTATCCAATGTACTCTATCCACCAACACCATCTATAAGACCAGTGAAGACTATGAAACTGTTTGCTGTCAGGACAGCTTTTACGATTGCTTTTCAGAAGATAAATTGGGACTGGCAAGAAAGCAAGCAATGTCTCCTTCCTTTTAACCCCCTGGTAAAGGGATGCTTATGTCCCTCAACCCCCTGCTTTAGAATATGCGGATCAAATTACACATTTACAAGTGGTGAACTGCCAAGGCAGAATTTAGGAGTGATGTAAACCCTCATCCAACTTTTCTCACCTCCTAGAGTCGATGTTGTTGTAATGGAGGCTGCCAGCACCACCACCAACAGACACTAGATGTCGCCACCTGTGGACTGAGATTGAAACTGTTGATGCTGCTTCCTATCACTAACTCCATGCTAAAAACCCTCCACAAAGCACTCAATTCACCAAACCTGGGGGCGTGGGCCACACACCAGCTGTCACGGGTGTGAAGGAGCCATTGTCTCATCATCACTGCTTCCTTTTCAGCTTCTGCAGTAGGAGGCTGGATGCCAAAGCTTGCCCAATAGCGACTGCGCAAACTAATGAAGGGCTTGAGATGCTGGGTAACCTAAAAAATGGCAAATGTCCCCTCCCCGCCACATCTGTCCTGTGTAATTTTGATTATATATACATATAACGTCAACTTAATCCTGTTTATCCAACTATATTTATGTTTGACCACTACGGTATCATTTTTCTTCTAATCAACCACAATCCCGGTGTATGTTAAGTATACAGTAGATACTACTGTACTACTTTGATGCTACTATCTCTGTTATTATCAAAAAATAATCTAGTATTTCTGTAGAGATGCATAGTTTATAAAATGCTTCTATAGAGATTTAGCGAATAAGTCATTCTCAATACTTAGAATTACTGAGGTAAGTGTGATTATTCCTATTTCCCAATGAGGAAATCAATGTCCCAGTACTGATTTTTCAGTCACACAATAGTAAAAAGTAGAGCTGGAGCTTAAATACAGGTTTTCTGGTTATCTCTATGGTGATCTTTCAACTACAACAGTCTGTGTGGTCCTTATTTATTTTATTTAATGATAGATGTTTATATCTAGGATAGACAACCTTCCCTGATAATGTTTCTGCTTTAATTTCACATCGTTCTTTGTTTTATTTTTGTTTTGTTTCAGGAAGATTTATTTTGGCAGGTGAAGCACTCAAGTTGGGTCTTCTAGATAAAGTTGTCAACTCAGACCTGGTTGAAGAAGCAATCAAATTTGTTCAGAGAGTTTTAGGTAAGAACATAATAATAAAAGTAGTACCATACTATAAATAAGACACATGTTCATTTTACGAAGGAACTCTGTAAATATTATGATATATTCATGTGATAGAATATGATAACAGCTTTGAAATTAATGAGAGACTATATGTACTAATGGTATGAAACCCATGACATATGGTATCTAAGTAAATAAGTCATTGGTATATCATTATTTGCCTCTTGGTGTAACAAAAAAGGGGGGATCAGACAGAATATATATACAGAGGGAGAATGTATATATGTGACTATTTGTTTACACGTAACGTATTTCTGTAAGGATTCATAAGAATGGTTAATGGTTACCTCTGGGAATGGGACTGATCAGCCAGTATAAGCAGAGGCTTTTCACTGTTTACCTTTCTGTACCTTTTGAATTTTTCATCATATGAATGTTTTCCCTATTAAGAAAGAGAATTAAAATAGAAACAAACAGGCAAACTCACATTTCAGCAAATAGAAACAGGTTCCATAATCTACCACAGAATCTACCTCCAGAGCTTGCGTCTCCGCAAACTCAGTATGTCCCTCCCTGTGGTTTCTCACTTATGGCCTCATCCTGTTCCTTTTGGAGTTTGTTTAGTGGTGGCACTCTGGGAGGGGTTTTTGTGTCTTTTTAAACACTTCCTTTTCAATCTGTGGGGGATATCAGCTTTAAAAGAATGGGATAGAGGCTAGGCACAGTGGCTCACACCTGTAATCCTAGCACTCTGGGAGGCTGAGGCGGGTGGATTGCTTAGAGCTTGGGTTTCAGACCAGCCTCAGCAAAAGTGAGAGCCCCATCTCTACTAAAAAATAGAAAAACTGAGGCAAGAGGATCACTTGAGCCGGAGTTGGAGGTTGCTGTGAGCTATGATATTGTCAAGGACTCTACCCAGGGCAACAGCTTGAGACTGTCAAAAAAAAAAAAAAAAAAAAAGTCGAACGGAGAGGATAAAAATTGCCAGAAAAAAATAATTAGGAGGAGTGTTGGGTCTCAGGCAGAACAGAGTGCTGGTCTCCCGGTTGGTGGCAGAAAATGGCTCTATGTCATTCAAAGGTATTCATCTGAAAATGGCATTCTTTTGTAGAGCCTAGCAGAGACCAAACACTTTCCTGAAATAATTTTTCTTTTTCGTGGCTCTAGCCTGTTACTCCTTCAATATAAAAGTAAAAGCTTGAACTGGAGAGGTGAGGGACCATGGGGAGAAGACACAGTGACTCTTAGAGAATCGACAAGTCCGTGCCCAAATGGAAATAAATTTCCTGCTGTCTTCTCTGCCCGTCCGTCTTCATCACACGTTCATCATTGTGCTTCTCACTGTCTTGTTAAAAGTCACTTTGTTGATTCACAGCAAAGACTACTTGAATTTGAAGGTCTCTAAATGATTGTTTTAGTTTGGGGCTCAAAATAGAGCGATGCCTATCATTAACACTGTGATTTTGGTTTGCAAAGGCCTCAATTTCACCAGAAGTTCTTTTCCTTAAGTGATTTCCTTAGATTCTAATATGAGAATTAAGTTACTTCAAGGAATAGATGAATATCATGGTTTAATACATTTTAAAAATGTTCTGGTTTTAATTTTTATTTCTTTAAAAGAAATTAATTTTCAATTTTTAAACATTAAATTTAAAGCATTTGTAATTTATAAAATTTATAAAATGGTGTTCAATAGCCACATTACACAGTTTGTCCACTTGGTGGCATCCCAATATTGAGGCTTTAAAACTTGTGTTTCACCTGTTAACAGTTCTGGGCTTTGGACAATTATGTCTAACTATTTTAAATTATAATCATGAAGACTATATAGAAATATGTAAAGTTCTCTGTGATATAAAAAGGTTTAAAATATAAATTTACATTGTATAATTATAGATACAGAGTATGTTTGAATTCAGACAAAAACTGAAAGGAAATAGGCAAGAATGAAAATAAGTTCTTTTTCCCCAAAATTTCTTAAGTGAAATTTGCTTTACTTTGATTTCTTTTTCTAGCTTAGAATAAATTAGTTTTTCTAAATATTTCTATGTCCTTTTTAGATTTGTTTCCATTTATTTCCCAGCTTTATTGAGGAGGAATTTCCACACAATGAAATTCATACATTTTTAACTGTAGATTTTGGTGAATTTTGGTAATTGGTTACAGTTGTGTAATCATTGCTACAGTCAAGATATGGTTCTGACACCCTAAAAAGTATTCTCGTGCTTCCCTGCCCATTGGCTACACACAGTCAACCACTGACCTGCTTTCTGTGCTATGGTTTTATGTTTTTTAGAGTTTCATATAGATGGAATCAGACACATCATGTATAGTGTGTAATCTTTTCTTTCACTCAACATGTTTTTGAGATTCATCCCCATTGTTGCATGTATTACTGTATGGTTCCATTTTATTATTGAATCATATTCCATAATATGAGTAAACCACAATTTGTTTATCCATTTATCAGTTGATGGACACTTAGAATGTTTCCACTTTAGTCCCATACAAGTCTTTGTAAATGCATACTTTCCTTTCTCTTGGGTAAATACCTAAAAATAGGACTGTTGGGGTATAAAGTAAGTGTATACTTCATCCTAAATGCTTTTTAAACAGTTGATGAAAAACAATTAGTGCTTTAAAAGATAGTAATTTTTGCCAAGCAGATTAGAAAAGATAGAAAAGATAATATGATGTAATTGTGTTTAAAAAATTTCTTTTTTTGCACTGCTTGCAATATATACTATGTAGAGGGCAATCAGGAAGTTATCTATTGAGGCTTAAAAGTTATTCATCCCTTTTGACTTAATATTTCTATTCTTTGAAATTTACCATAAAAAAATAATCACAGAAGTACATAAAGATTTGCATAGTATGGTAAAGCTCACCAAAGCTTTATTTTTCATAAAATATTAGAAACAACTAAAATATTTAGTTTTAGAAAATGAATTATATAAAAGATGATAATCTTAATGAAGCAGTTTTATTCAGCCATTAAAATACCCATTTTTGAAAAAAGTTGAAAAACTCGTAAAAATGTTTGTATATAATATCAATATTGAGAAGGAAAGACACAGAAAATTTTATAAGTGTGTATGTGTGTGTTTCTTATTCAGATCTGCATAAGGAAAAACAATAGAAGGAGATGTAACATTTTTAACAGTGGTTGTAGTTGAGTGGTAGATTATCAAGACTCTTGACTTAAACCATTAATTTTGTCCTAATATTTGAGCCTTGAACCTTTAAATTTACTCAAAAGAAAGAGGGATGCCTTTAGGAGGCCAGTGTGGAAAGAATGTAGACTGATAAGGATGGGCTCAGGAGAGAAAGTCAGGAGACCTGTATTCTAGTGTTATCCCTACCTAGATGGACCTTAACAAATCACTTATTTGGACAACATTTTATTCATCAAAAAGGGTTTGGCCCAGCGCAGTGTCTCACACCTGTAATCCTGGCACACTGGGAGGATTACACTGGTGGAAGAAGGATTACTTGAGATCTAGAATTCAAGACCAGCCTGAGCAAGAATGAGACCCCTTCTCTACTAAAAATAGAAAAATTAGGTGGGCTGATGATGTTCATGTGCAGTCCTACTTACTTGGGAAGCTGAGGCAGGAGGATTATTTGAACCTAGGAGTTTGAGGTTGCAGTGAGCTATGATGAGGCCACTACACTTTAGCCCAGGCAACAGAGACAACAGAGACCCTGTCTCCAAAAAAAAAGAAAAGAAAAGAAAAGAAAGAAAGAAAGAAAAGGGTTCATCAGAATTAATTTGTTTCAAACCATGTTCTGAGACCTCATAGGTTACAGTAATTGGACTCCTGATTGCTTGTCCTTGATACAACCCAAACTACTAAACTGAGTCTGTTTTGGTGTTTAGTGGTTAGAACCCCAGAGAGAACTCTAGAACATTTACTGTTGTTGTTGTAATGAGTTCCAGAGTTCCACTGTTTGAAATCCTATGATTTCTTGAAGTTGAGTTGTAATAGACAAATGCTAGAGAGGCAAAGTAGAGAAATGATACATCAACCAAGGACTAACTCAGAATCTGCTGTGTATTGTCTTGGATAGTTTAGGCCTATTTATGTTGCTTTTCATTTATTTGAGTTCTTTTGCTCTTTTCTTTCTATCTCTCTCTCTTTCTTTCTTTCTTTTTATTCTTTTCTTTTTTGTCTTGGGACAGAGTCTAACTGTTGCCCCCAGGCTACAGCACCATGGCATCATCATAGCTCACAGCAACCTCAAATTCTTGGGCTCAGGAGATCCTCTTGCCTCAGCCTCCTGAGTAGCTGGGACTACAGGCACCTGCCATGACACCAGGTTAGTTTTCCTATTTTCAGTACAGATGGGGGTCCCACTCTTGCTTAGGCTAGAACTCAAACTCCTTCAGCTCAAACTCCTGAGCTGAAGCAATCCACCTGCCTTGGCATCCCAGAGTGCTAGGATTACCAGTATGAGCCACCATGCCCAGTGCACACTCATATTTCTAAACCACAGAAACTGTGAGAGAGTTTTAAGATACAAGGTTTTGGAGTAAATAAATAAACAACAATAGGTAATGAATACAGGGTACAAACTTTAGAGTGTGTTGACTGAGGATGAGAGAGAAAGAATGAATTTCAGAGAAGCTAAAAGTGTCTAAAGTGTGTATGAGTCTATGTATAACATTTAGCACACATGAATATGTTTATATTTATATTTCCCAGTTGGATAACTTGGAAATAATATCAGAAAAAGTCATAAATGCATAAGAGAGTAGGAGAAATTGGTAGATCCAGGTTCTGCTGAAGTCAAGAGGGAATGTCTTCCAAAGACAAGAAAGAGAGATGGGCACCACTTTCTCTGAGACTAGAGGAAAGCAGGTAAAGATATTGTGAGGTCAGCCAATATCATATTCAGTGGTGTAAAATTGAAAACATTTCCACTTAGATCAGGAATGAGGCAAGG
>CAUYPK010019233.1:0-22476 GCA_963574355.1 Loris lydekkerianus
ACCCTCCCTCCACCAAAACCTCCCCCCTCCCTTCCCCTGAACCATCTGAGCCTTTAAAAGATACGTGGTTTTTGACTATTTCCCCCAATCCATGGCTTGCCTTCATTTTCTTAATAGTGTTTATGAAAGATTGACGTTTAAATTTTGATAAGGGATAAGGTACAATTTATTAGTTTTTTTCTTTTATGCCTAGTAAATTTTTTATCCTAAGAAATACTGCACACCCAATGTTAGAAAGATACTCTGTATTTTCCTCTAGAAGCTTTGCAGTTCTAGTTTTACCTTTAGATGTACAATTTTTCTTTAATTATTTCCTGGTATCCTCTATTTTATCTGGTAATAGCTCTCTGCAAAGAACAAGTGCTGTTTAAACAATGCTGACTCATTTATAAGGACAAATTTACAGCCTATTGGAGGGCCTATGTTCAGTCTTGGTGACATCCAGACAGAAACCTACACACAGGAATGAAGTAATGAATGAGACCCAGTGGGACCACTTCATGGCATCCGTTTAGAACTAATATATGTAACAGCCCTGACTAGGGCAGGGATAATCTGAAGTTTCTATATCTGCACCAACAGCAGTTTAACTCAGCATAGGAGAACAGTATGTCCACAGTATTTTCTTCTTCTTTGAAAATATGTTAGACCATTTACCCTGTCATTAATGTAGACTGAATTTTCTTTAATAATTGGGCCCCAGAAAACAGTGATTCACAGCAGCTCTGTTGAAAGCTGGCTTTAAAATGCGTAATAAACATTTAAAAGTAATACTTTCAAGCTACATGTTGTCTACAGCCTAAAACGTTAGCAAAATAGTATAGGATTTAGATGTCTTTAAAAGTATTTTACTAGTGTTTCCTATTGAATACAGTTAAAAACAGAGAATTACTCCTGCTATTAAGATAAAGACTATTGTTTGATGCATCTTAAAATAAAGCATTTTGAGATATTTCTTTGAGACTTTACTAAGAAAGTGTAAGATATAGAAGAGTAAAAATACTCTTTTCCATTGTTTGGTGATAGTAAAAAACTAACTAGAATAATAGAACATTTTATAACTAATTAGCAATTGATAAAATACATACAGAGAAATGAAAAGACTATTATGAAGAGCTATATTTTGACAGCTGCTTCCTTGATAATACTGAGCCAAAACACAGTTCATGCTCAGCAAGGTTCATTTCACAGGGCTCTGCCTTAGTGATTATGTTTCTATACTACAGCTGGGCGGCTCCAATGGCAACACTACCCCCATCTAAACAAGGACTCAGGCACTCATTTGTAGCCTGCGTTTACTTTCCATTTTGACCAATCACCCCAATTTACAAGCTAACATTACTTAGGGAGTAATCCCAACAGTTGAGAATAATTTAGGGGGAAACAAGAGAAAGTATCATAAAACATCGATATTGTTTCTTTTTAACAGAGAAAAGAGGATTTCGTGACTAGCTACTTAAATTTGGTTAAGTTATACACTTAAATTTCTTTATCATCAAGTATTTCAATTACCACCATTTCCTTAGTAGCATGCCATAATTTTTATGTCTTTTTAAATTTACAATGCATAATCCTTTCCACAGGCAAAGGTCATAAACAACAAAAACAGCAAAGATCTCGTGGTAATGAATGCTGTCCTAAGCCACATGTTCCACAAAGTGTTTAGTTAATGCTTCAAGTAACAGTCAAAAAACCTTTCATTTAAAGGGTAGAAAAAATTCTCACATTCAAGAAATGCACCCTAGAAGGAACTGCCCAGACAATAATAAGCTAGGAAAAATTCTCTTGTATTTTACACCTTAGATATACTTCATCAACATTAGCAGTAAAATAATTCCAAACTTCCCATAAAAGTCACTTTCACCCACACTGAGTGGGCTAAGCACAGTGGGTAACTCCTGTAATCCTAGCACTCAGGGGGGCCAGGAGCAGATTTCTTGAGCTCAGGAGTTCTAGACTAGTCTTAGCAATAGGGGGATGCTGTCTATGCTAAAAACGCTGGGCATTTTGGCAGGCACCTGTAGCCCCCGCTACTTAAGGAGGCTGTGACAAGATGATCGCATGGGCCTAAGAGGGTTGCAATGAGATCTGATGATGCCATGGCACTCTACCCAGGGTGATAGAGTGAGACTCTGTCATTAAAAAACAAAAACAAAAAAGAAAAAACAACAGTGAAAGCACCTCATGAACTCCATGACACACTGGGCATGATAGAACACACTCCCTTCATTGGAGACATGGCTTTTCCTTCATAAATCACGGAGGCCTTCTTTTGTTCTGTTACAAATCTTTCTGCTTACCAGACAGCCAACTATCCCTTGATTATATGCTTAATTTTTTCCTGTGCCATGCCATCAAGTCCCAAAGCTTGCTCATTCATTCCTTCGCTTACTTAAAACCTGTGAGGTGCTAAAAGGAACAGATTATTCAAGGAAAAAAACATAGCAACCTCCCTCTTCCCATATCTCAGAGCCAACACAAAGGTGAAAGACGAATCTAAAACCAGGAAAAAGAAAAAGGATTGTGATATCAAGTGGAAGACATTATTCCTAGTAAAGCATCACAAGAATGGAGAAGCATGACTCCTATGTACTCAATTTTGATATGAGGACAATTAAGGTTATTGGGGGGGGGGGGAGGAAAAGCAGAAAGAGGGAAGGAGGGAGGGGGTGGGGCCTTGGTGTGTGCCACACCTTCTGGGGGCAAGACATGATTGCAAGAGGGACTTTACCTAACAAATGCAATCTGTGTAACCTGGCTTATTGTACCCTCAATGAATCCCCAACAATAAAAAAAAAAAAAAAACAGATTGCATTATTATACAAGTGCTTCTGTAAAATATGACCTAGATGACCTGTGTCTAATGCTAAGTCTACTCCCTCAATAAACTGCTTTCTATCTGGGAGATTTTGTAAATATGAGCCTAAAAGTTTTCTAGGTTTGGAATTTCTGGATACACTGAGTGGTGGAGTTCAAATATGTCACAAATTTGCTCATATTTTGACTTTGACAAGTTCACATTATTTTAATGGAAGATTTTGCATGCCTTGGAAATTGAGACCAGGAAGGGATATTTAATTCAGATGAGCCTACCCCAAACTCGAGGTGCCAGGAAAAGCCACTGGCACTAGGTTTCCGCAGTAGTGTCCTGCCACAAACGGAAGGGGCTGAGAAAGGCAGAACTGAAAGGGCATGGGGGTGGGGAGGGGAGGGGAGTAAGACAGCACCAAGCCAAGGGCAGCTGTACACACTGCCAAATAGAAACGAAGCCAGAACGCCGATATGTGAGTAATTTCGAGGCACAGACCAAACACCTCCTTGGATCAGTACTAGACTCCCCAGTACAAACTGCTCTTTGCTCTGCCTGCCATCTTCCATTCTGAGGACCACAAGACACTGTTCCAAGGTTTTCCATGATTCCCTGAAAGGGGCAGAGAAATCCAATTCGCAGCTCTTCCAACTTTTATCAAGAGAAAACTTTTATTCAAACAAAACCTTACCAAGACATAAGAAAAGCTCTTGGTGAGGCTGAGATGGGGACTCTATAAGTCTCCTTGGAATAGTCCCTGAGGAAGTCCTGCTTTAGGCTTGCCCAGAAGCCAGCCAAGAAACACTTCTCAGGTTCCCCCTTATGGAGAGGGAAGAAGAGCCAGCCATAGACTGCCTGTTCCCCAGGGAGGAACCCTGCATACACTGCGAAATTGTCCCCGCTAACTTGAGGGAAGTTGGGGGGATAGTGTGAGTGGTCTGTATCTGGGCAACTGAGAAGAGAATAGACTAAGACGTGCTTCCATGATGCACGGCACAAATGCAAGGGTGGAAAAGGGGAAGCTAAAGATGCTCAAAGAAAAGTCATCCGTCTCTGGAACTTCTGCTTTCTGAAAAATTCTCAGAAAATACATATCTGTACTGAGAAAAATAAACTGAAAGACTTGGTCTCTCTGATCTCTTTATCTTTAAAGAATTAGAACATCTACTCTTAGCTATGACCAATATACAGATTAAAGGTTCGGCGCCCGTAGCTCCGTGGTTAGGGCTCCGGCCACATACACCAAGGCTGGCGAGTTTGAACCCAGCCTGGGCCTGCTAAACAAGGACAACTACGACAACAACAACAACAAAATATAGCTGGGCATCGTGGCGGGTGCCTGTAGTCCCAGCTACTCAGGAGGTTGAGGAAAAGCAAATCGCTTAAGTCCAAGAGTTTTAGGTTGCTGTGAGCTGTGATGCCACAACACTCTACCCAGGGAGACATAGTGAGACTATCTCTCAAAAAAAAAAAAAAATGCAGATTGAAATCTCAAGATGTGGCACCATATACATACATTATATTCCATAATTGGCTTCCCTTTGTTTATACCTCCTTGGTTCCACAAGTAATGAGCGCTTCCACTCTGCAGATACTACCGTAGGTACATACAGCAGGGAACAAGGAAACACAGCACCCGACTTCACGAGGCTTACAGTCCTGGGACAAGACATGCAATAAACAAATGGCTAACAGCATAAGGAGCAGTTCTGCACAGAAGAATTATCTGGCAAGATGGCAGCATGACTGTCAGCAGATGAGGTGACGAGAAGAGATCACCATGAACAGAGACCCGCAAAATGAGGAAGACAGGCACGGAGGAAGAGCATATGGAAATGATCCAAGTGGGATCTGATATCTTCCAAGAGGAAGAAGAAAACCAAGAAGGCCAGAAAGGCTGCAGCAGGAAGAGTGAGGCAGAGGACACAGGGGGGCCGGACAGAGCCTGGGAAGGGCCAGCTGGTCACCATCGAAGTCTGCATTTGTATTCTAAGTGTTACGAGACACACTGGCTGAGTGTGAACGTTAGCTTGTGTTTTGCAATTTTTGGCAGGGGCTGGGTTTGAACCCGCCACCTCTGGTATATGGGGCCTGCACCCTACTCCTTTGAGCCACAGGCACCACCCCCAATGTGTGTTTTTTGAGATTCTTCTTATAGCTGGCTGGAGAAGAGAATACAATGTTGTTTGTCAATTAAGTTCACAAACTCATCCTAGAAAAAGTGCTACATACCTCACTGTTGAGTATCATTATGGTCAAGTTTGAAGTACTCCCCTTGGGAATCTATGCACCAAAGCCAGCACCTAGTCGAACCTTCAAAACAATGCTGTAATTCTTGTTCTGAAATGGCCATCAGAGCTGTCATTGTACAAAGTCTGACGATTAAGTTAGCAAACTCATTGTAGAAGAAGTGCAACACAGCTCCTTGCTGAATCTCACCAGATCAGAGGTGGGACTTTGAAGGTACCAACAATAGTGATATTCAGCAATGATGTATATAGCACTTTCTCTAGAATGAGTTTGTGAACTTAAGTGACTGACTCATACATGGGGCAGGGGTACATGGGGGGAAACAGGAAGGTCATAAGAAACTCTACTTCCAGAACTGATGATGACAGAAGGGAAGTTTTGTGGAGGTTTTTTGTTTGTTTTTTTGTGGGGTTTTTTTGCAGTTTTTGGCTGGGGCCGGGTTTGAACCCGCCGCCTCCAGTATATGGGACCAGCGCCCTACTCCTTTGAGCCACAGGCACCGCCTGACAGAGGAAGGTTTTTAAATATATAAGTCAAACTGTAATTTGAGGAGAAGCCATTTCAAGGGAAAGGAACCCCATCAAATATAAACGAGAAAATTCTCCATACTGGGGTATGTGCACCTCAGAGAGGTGTACTTTACACAATCAAAAACCAACTAATAAGCTTAGGTTTGAATTTTTGAGAGACAGATGATAAGAATGTTTCAATAAAAGCTCTTAAGTGGTTTCTTCTTTTCTTCTTCTTCTTTTTTTTTTGGACACAGAGCCTCAAGCTGTTGCCCTGGTTAGAGTGCTGTGGCATCACCACTCACAGCAACCTCCAACTCCTAGGCTTAAGCGATTCTCTTGCCTCAGCCTCCCAAGTACCTGGGACCATAGGTGCCTGCCACAAGGCCCAGCTATTTTTTGGTTGTAGTTGTCATTGTTGTTTGGCAGGCCTGGGCTGGATTTGAAACTGCCAGCTCTGGTGTATATGGCTGGCACCTTAGCCATTTGAGGCACAAGTGCTGAGCCAGTTTCTTGTTCCTTATCTGACAAAACACACTCTTATTGTCCTTATGTAAGGAGTCCAGTTCTTCCTTTGTCTTATAAGACAGCATCCCCAATAATTACTTAATTTTATGGTAAGTGAGTACACACTCTTTTTGATGTCACACCAAACAAGTACTTAGAAAATAAGGAAATTAAGTACAACAGTTGTACTGAAAACTAACCTCAAAATACAACCTTCCGAGTTTTGAGGGAATGTGAAAGAAAAGCAAGGAAATGAGAGTTATTCAGAGCAATTTATGATGGTGAGGGGGGGGGGGGGAAACAGAATAAACCCGATATCCATTAATAAGGAAATGGTTATGTCATGATTCTTTTCTTCAATGGAACGAGTGTAATTTTTCAAAAGGAAAAGGCAGACTTTTAAAAACATAATGGAAAAATCACCGGGATGTGCTAATAAGTGTGTAGGGGAGAGGCAAAAGTGGAAGGAGATATCACCTCTGTGCACAGGCATCTATCTTTATGTATTAGTATTTAATAATTACTAACAGTAATTGAAGGCTTGCTATGCTATAGCCCTACACTAACTTCAACACTGCTTTATGAATATTATCACAAAAAAATTCTTACTACAGCCATATGGAATAAAGAGAGTCATTACCATGTAACAGGTACATTAAGTATTTTACCGAGAATCATACAGCTGATAAGTGGGGCGATGGGATTTGAATCCAGAAATTCCAGCCCTAGAAACTGCATTTGTAACTTCTGTTACATTTATACTTTAGAGATGAGTTGTTGTTCTCACTGACTATATTAAGTCAATTTGCTCTTGCATTTCTTTCTTTTAAATAACATTAAAGAGAAACTTGAAACTTCCACTTAGTATTCTCGGAAATGATTTTAAGGAGATTAAATTAACAGTGAAACATGCAAAGCACGTAACAATTTCAAAAATTGACATGACCCAAATTGGCATTAAACTCAAGATCAAAGAGCAAGGCGACTTTGCGAACAAGTTGTTTAAAGGCTCTGTGACTGTTAGCAATTCTGTCAGCCTGTGGTAGTGGACTGTGAATGTCACATTTCTATGATTCCTTCTGGTTGCAGATGTTTATAAATGTTCACCACAGAGAACGTGATGTTATCTAGTTTAAAATGAAACAGATGCCCATAATTTTAAGGCAAGCTGGGGAAGTTTCCATCAGCAGGCATTCCTTTTAACAGTTTCACATGATGATAACAAAGGAAAGGGAGCTGTTTCAAGGAGAGGTTGATGATTAGTCAAATCACTAGAGGTCACCAGGCCAGCTTTCCATGGTCTCTGCTCCCGCTGCCACCACACAGCAATTCCTTATTCTCATCTGTCAACCCCCATGCACGTGGGTTTCTGCCCCAACACTACTGCTCAAGAGTAATTCACCAGAACTGTTGCATCACCCCCGAGGACCAGCAGAGAGAACATGGTTAAGATACCCTAGAGAATTATGACTTCTCCTCAATCCTTACTTGAGGCCTTAAGTGTGTGGCCTCAGGAAGATGCTTAACCTCATCATGCCTCACTGTTCTTACTGATTAGTTAAGGGGCCATTAACAGTACTTACGTCATAAGGAAGCTATCATGTTTTAATGAGTTAGTGTAAGGGATTCAGAACGGTATCTGACACACTATAAAAACTCAATACATCTTATGTATTATTGTTATTGCTATTAGTCTCCTAGTGCATTTTACTTTGTACAATGAAATAGTTACCTAAGGATAAATTTGGTAGTAATTTTTAAAATCTGTCCACATTGCCCATGCATTCATTAGTACATTTTTAAAAAAACTAAGTCTCTAAAAATAAAATAGGGTTCACCAAACTTCCTTCCTGTTAGCTGGCATGGAGACCTCCAAAAGACTCCACTCTGTCAAGTCTGTGGCTAAGCAGCAAGCAGGTGCCCACTGCTGCCAGCCAGATGTCAGGGCCAGCCCAAGCTACTCTGCTTACATTTACCACAAAGCCCGGAATTACTGCCTGGAGATATCTCAGGTTGCAAGCCCTCCCCATAGAAAGTTGGGGGTAAACCATGGTCCAGGGCTACTCATGCTGGAGATGAATAACAACCAAATTCTCAAAACCAAACAATCAAATAACTCTCACAGGATATATTCTGAAAACTGAAATCCTTAGTTTGTATGAGGATTCTTAATCAGGTGCTCACAAATCCCCTGCGAGAGTATAAAATGTCATTTGAGGTTTTTCTAGTTTTCTGGCTTTCACCTACTTCTGAAAGGTGTTCACAAACCAAAGCTGTTAAAAATTCTCGGTTTAACAGTGATTCTCAAACTTTAAGATGTTAGTTAAAACGTATGTCCTTGGACAATGCAGACGTAGGTCCAGGGACCACACTTTGAGAACCACTGGCTTGAGAAATTAGGTATGCATTTTGGCACTATTCTCAAGACAAGCAACCCCCGGCCTTTCTAATAGAAATAAGTATGAAAACGATGGCTATTTCTCCTTTACATACCAGTCAATTGGCCTACCTAAGAATGGGCACCATCCCACCTGTCCATCCCCCACAATTCTAGATAGATAGACTTGACTACCAGTTGTATTCAAGTCAACAAATATTTACAAAATTCCTTATAATCAGTTACATTAGAAACTAACTTTGGTATTAATATAAAACAGCGGCTGTCAACCTGTCTCCCACCATCACTACCATCTCCACCTTTTAGGAGAGGGGTCACACCAACAGTCATACACACAAAGCACCTCCCTAATCCGATATAAGGGTATTTGCAAAGAAGAGTGAGGAAGAGTGTAAAGTAGTCTGGAAAATCCCACTTGCCTCTTATTTCCTAATTAAATATGCATAGATGAAACACAGCTGAAGATCAAGGTGCTCTGCACCCCGAAAAGATCAGATGTGATGACATTCAGCCAAGCAACACAAAGGGAGCACCAGGCCATACGTGTCCTGCAACAACACACAGAATGAAAGGGGCCAGACACTGCAATGCACCATCAAAGTGCAGGGAATGGATAGTGGAAGGGTTTAGAATAGAGGGTGTGATGCTCTTAGGATAAGAATCATTGACTTTGTTAATGATATCTCAGCTTTGAGTATAATTTACCATGAGTACAACTAAACCAAGAATCATATTCTTTTTTTTTTTTTTTAGGTAGGTGTAGGTGCGGGGTCTCCTTGCCCAGCTCGCCCTCCTGGACAGCTGGGTGCCTCTTTCCCGTTCATGTTGCATTTGTCAGAGTGGAAAACAAAGAAACAACCCACAGAGAGACAGAAACACAGAGGAGAAGAAGGAGACAGAGACAGATAAAGACAAGAATCATATTCTAAATAGAAAAAAGATTACAATTATTTGCAAGAACAAGGAGGTTTTTACTTTTATAAGACTATGCACTAAAGCGTTCACATCTCAGATTGTGTAGAAACAAAGCTGGTCAGTATTGAGCTGTATGTACGTAAAATATCATCAAAAAGACATTAGATATTTAATAAGGTATTAGGGGGCCTAGACTTTAGAAAATGAGAGGATAAGTTCATAATGTCTTCTGGAAGTATCAAATCATATTGGAGAACTCACACAAACAATTTCTTTAGGCTGGATAAGAAGATGTCATGGCTCCTTTCTCCATGTTCCAACACCAAACCCACTGACTTAACTAGTCCTCATTCTTACAAGTAAAAGCACTTGATCTGCTCCCCAAACCCACCGGTGATCTCCCCAAGTCCCATCCATCAAGGAGGTGAAAAACTCACTTTAGCCCCAACAGTGAGCTGAATGCTGTGTTTGAGCAAACAAACAAACAACTCCCCCAAATAGTGCTATCTTTTTAGAGTGCTTACAAATCCCATCTATTTATCACGTGACAAAAATATTTATAATCTA
Source organism: Loris lydekkerianus (assembly GCA_963574355.1). NCBI lineage: Eukaryota > Metazoa > Chordata > Mammalia > Primates > Lorisidae > Loris > Loris lydekkerianus. The sequence goes on from CAUYPK010019233.1 coordinate 9,956, forward strand.
CCAAAAAGGGATTTGGATCCAAATAATTTAGTAATAAACTGTCAGGATTATAGGAAGGAAAGAACAGGACAGACTAACAGGTCAGAGATGCCATAAAGAAACAGAGAATAAATGCAGTGGAAAAAAGAATACACTGGGGCAAGAACGGTAAGCCAGGACTTTGGTTTGAAAATGCTACGTGCTTCTTAAGAGTTTGATGATTCTTTCTATAGGCTAACACAGGGTACTTACACATAACAAATATTCCTTTAAGTGGCACATAGTAGCATTCACACTACTAACAGGTACAAAGTCTTGTCTGTCTGTCTTGGGGCCCACTTTAAGGTGTTGGTGAAGTCGTGCTCCTGCAGAGGATTTTGAGCATTTGAAAATTCCATTCTGATTATCCAGAGTCTACTATCTTAGGGTGCCCATATGTCTTAGTTTGTCCAGGACAGATTCACTTCACTACTGCTGTCTTGTGTAATTACAATTAAGGTCTCCCTTAACTCTCAAAAGTGTCCTAGTTTTTTGTGTTTTGTTGTTGTTTGTTTGTTTTGCAGTTTTTGGCCAGGGCTAGGCTTGAACCCACCACCTCCAGCATATGGGGCCTGCGCCCTACTCCTTTGAGCCACAGGCGCCGCCCAGTGTCCCAGCTTTAATAATAAATTAGAAGGGCATCCTCTCCAAGTCCATTTTAGTTAAGCCTTTGGTGAATGAAATTTCTTCAAAAAGTATTTCCTCGGTCTACTTACCTCAAATCAGAGGATTCTTCCTCAAATCTTAAAGACATCAAGGAAAATACAGCATAGTTGAAAAGGAACACCTATTTCTAAAGGAAAGCACCTCACAGAAAGCTTTGTTCTGGAGGTATGCAGCCATGACCCTGGAGCAGGCTAACTAGCCAGACGCAAACAACGGGAGTTAAAACATAGAAGCAGCACCTTAGGTGAACATTTCAGCCCACATAGTAAGAAAAATTTCTCTTTCTTCAAGTGTATTTAAAGTTTGTCATTGCCCAAGTGTTTTAAAATAAATTTGTTACTAATTCATATGACAGAGAGAGAGAGACACCGACCAGATCATCAACACCATTTCACAGGTGGCAAAGGTGAAGCTTGCAAAAGTGAAGGGCAGCACGGGCAGACTTGAACCCAAAGCTCTTATCCACACGTTCTCTACCTTACAGCCTGCAGACACCTGCCCTAAAGCAGCAGTTCTCACCCTGTGGGTCGCAACCCCTTTGTAACAATGAAAATACATCAGGGAATTAGGAAGGTTGAGAACCTCTGCCCTAAAGGTTTCAAGAGAGCCCAGGCATGTCCATTTTTACAGGCTAGAATCTGAAGTGAACAAAGGTAGGAACAGACAATCCCCAAGTTCCTCAGGACGTATCACAATCATACGAAAAACAGCTGGAGATTTCACAATCATATGAAAAACAGCTGAGAAAGTGAAAATGCTCATTCTCTTGTTACAAGGAGTCTCTTGGAGTTTAAGCCAGGACCAGTGTCAGGTGGCACTTCATGAATCATGTTTATCCCCTTTCATGAAAATAATAGGAATTTTTCGATATTAGAAACTACTTAAAAAATACTTTTGTCAGCAACAAGCTAACAGAAATTAAAGAAAGTGAGAAAAACTAGTGAAATTGTATTAGAATTAACGGTGTGCTGATATAGAATATTTGTTTACCCCCTTGATGTAGTTCTAACATCTTTTTACTCCATCTCATGGTGACCTCATACTACACTAGAACTCCCATACAGTGCTTTTTAAGAAAATGAAACCCCAAAGTCATCCTGGAAGTGCCTCAGAGAACCACAAGAACCCTCAGATTGGCCTAGTATAGATACTGAGTCTGTACCTTGACTAACGAGGAACATCCAAAAGAGAGCTTCAGCCCAGAAAAATTGAACTTAATGACAAAAAAAAAAAAGGATTCTTGGCTCGGCGCTTGTGGCTCAAGTGGCTAAGGTGCCAGCCGCATACACCTGAGCTGGCGGGTTCAAATCCAGCCCAGGCCCGCCAAACAATAATGAAGGCTGCAAGCAAAAAATAGCCGGGCATTGTGGCGGACGCCTGTAGTCCCAGCTACTTGGGAGGCTGAGGCAGGAGAATCGCTTGAGCCCAGGAGTTGGAGGTTGCTGTGAGCTGTGATGCCACAGCACTCTACCCAGAGCGACAGCTTGAGGCTCTGTCTCAAAATACAAAAGGATCCTTAGGTTGTCTCTTTACATAATGTCTAAAAGAAGCTAGAGAGAGAAGGTGGGGAAGGAAGCAGCACACATTAATAAAAAATAAGTAATTTAAAAATTACATAAAAATTTGTGTGAATCTCATCTAAGCCAGATCATCCAGATGACCTGTGAACAAAAGGGAGCCTAAACACAGGTAGCAGGAAAATTGATATAAAATATAAATCCACAAATGCTATACTGGCACTGCACTTCAAAACCATGTTTTCTCTAAGTGATTAGTACCTTTTAGAGATGGTTTAAAAAGCACACACTGCAGGGAGGTGCCTGTGGCTCAGTCAGTGGGCACCGGCCCCATATACCAAGGGTGACAGGTTCGAACCTGGCCCCGCCCAAACTGCAACAAAAAAAATAGCCGAGCATTGTGGCGAGCGCCTGTGGTCCCAGCTACTTGGGAGGCTGAGGCAAGAGAATCGCCTAAGCCTAGGAGTTGAAGGTTGCTGTGAGCTGTGTGACGCCAGGGCACTCTACCAAGGGTGATAAAGTGAGACTCTGTCTCTACAAACACACACACACACACACACACTGCAAATCTTCACCTCTTTGGGGGTTCCCCAATGAGAAATAATAGGGAGGACAGACATTGTCTTTGCTTTTCTATGTGTGAGTTACAACAATATCTTCTGATAGATATTGTCACGACTTTTGTGCAGATCATCCTCAGGACAAGGACAGAGGCACAGAGAGGTGAAGGAAAGTGCCCTGACACACAGCTAAGTGTGACTGAACCACTATTCTCACTAAGACAATCTATTTTGAAGACAGCGCTCTTAATCATTCAGACATACTGCCTCTCACATTTAAAAAAAATAAAAATAAAAAGCCAGAAACATGGCTCAAAAAATGTTTTACTTGTCTAAAAAGATTAACTTGCATTATAAAGATTTTGTAAATATTTAGATTAACTGCCACATGCCAAGTGGTATACAGTAAACTGAGAATTTAAAGTGAAGTGAAAGAGTAATTGTTACACAGAAAGAAACTTCTATAAACATGCCTTCCAGGCAAGGCCACTGAGAAACAATTCCAAATGGTTCTGAGAAAAACTTAACAGACTGAAAATACCTATAGTCTCTCATAACCATTTCCTTTTAAAAACCAAACCATTTCATGTATTTCAGAAACAGCTATATCATCTACTACTTTTATATTTTTTAAACTATATGCCTCTAACACAGAGCTAAACATCCTAACTCTGGGCAAACCACCCACATTTCATACATGAGCTTGATAAGTGATATTTGTTTGGCAAATGGCAAGAGATTATGTAGCAAATTCAAACATTTCCCCCAACCCCAGGTCCCATTAACACCTCCTCCAAAAAAAACCCTCAGTCATTTCCCACCAAAAAAAACACACACACACACAAAAAAAAACCCTAGCATAGATTAGTAACTAATCATCTGAACAAAATATTGACAAAATGAAATTTAACTCTAAAGCAGCAGTTCTAAACCTGTGGGTAGAGACCCCTTTGTATGACCCCTGCTCATCTGAGCTTTTATTATCCTCACCTAAGGAAAATGATGTTGTAGCATCCCCTATACCTTGATACGTATAGGAGAGAAATTCATCTAGACATTGCTGCAAATGTCATTAGCATAACAAGCGATTGTCTTTGTTGTAGGGCAGCAATCTGAAGTGATTTCTGACAATGGAGGGGCAACTTCAGGACTACATGTTTTGTCTATATTAGAAAAAATATAGTGGAACCCTAACAAACTTCTGGAATTGGCAAGCAGGAACAAAGACAGAGAATGCTCCTTCCTGCTCTCTGTGACCAGATGATTCCAGATCTGTGCCTCCACCCCGCCCTCACCACAGTGTCCAGTGAGGCCACAGAGTAATAGGCTCTATTCCTTCACAGGTGCATTTCATCACATGAGCCCCACCCTCAAAGGTTTGAGTTCATCAGCTACTGCACATGAGAATTCATTTCCCCCTGATTTTATGTTTATACTTTAGAAATAGTTCCCGTGAATTACGTATGGCTATGTATCTAAGAGTGCTTCCCTATAACCATGGTGACAGAGTCAAGGAACTACTCAACTTTGGAACTTTCCAGAACAATCGATGTTTATTAAAACTGCAGAGCAGAGCAATCAATTTCTATTGACCAAATATTCAATAATACAATTTTGAAAGAGTTATAAAGCAACAAGTAGCCTATGATATTAGCAATGGCTCCTACCATTCACCTACTTTAGCGGGACAACATAGTAAGAAAATACAATTACTTCATTTAAACTTCCCAACAACTTTAAATGAGGTATGTAGTACTAGACCCATTTTGCAGACGGGGAAACAGAGATTTAGAAAGATGACATAATCAGCCCTAGGTTCCCTGATTTGTAAGTGGCAGAGCTAGCTTTTATACCCAAATTTACTCTACACACCATGTTACGTAGCATTAACTGCAAAGAATCACATCTCAGTTGAATCCTGGCTTTGTCCTTCATGCTGGAGTAGACCAGTTTGCTGTCATTTTTTCTTCATTTGTCCTGGATAAAACTCTAGCCAAAGATAGCCGAAGTTTTCAGCTCAGGAGCCAGCTCTAATCTCCCTAGCAAAGGATTATAAGGCTGTAGGAAGAGCTTGTGCTCAGTTACAGGTGTCTGGAAAGGCTCATGGCAACACAGGTGCTCTTGACCAGCCAAGGTGGGGCCACAACAATCGATGAGCATGTAAATGGGCATTTACACCTGCACAGCGCACCCGGGAGCAGTATCTGGCTGTCATGAACTCACGCTCCACTCGATGGATGCCCATTATCTAGACCCTCCTCCCCAATGTCTGAACTGTGGCAAAAGTAAAGGTAGTTATTTAAATTATACCATAGCACACACATAAGGGGTACCAATTAGTATGAATCCCCAAACAGCATGTTTACACACAAATGAAAGTCACTGTCTTTCTCCCACGTCCCATCCCCTATTTGGCTGTTACCTCCACAAGCCGGTCCTCAGCCTGCCCATTTGTGCCTCAGAAGCGTATATCTTCTAAGTGAATACCTACATTTTTAAGTGAATAGAAGTAAGGGTCTGGCTTACTCTAATACTTTTTTTGCAAAAGGGAGCATAATATAAGATTAGTATTATAATAAATAAGACCTTTGCTTTTATTCATTTAAAAACCATAGGCAGTGACTTAGAAGATATAAGCTGGGAAAACTACAAAAGGGAGCAGCTAAACAAAGTATCAGAACCTGACTTAGACTTTTGGTAGCAGACAAGTTTCAACCAGAAAGAATGAAAAACGCAGTTTTAAAGGGGTGTATATGTCGCACATGTGAATAGTAATAATTGCAACCTGCAAGAAGCAAAATCCCCAAAATTGATAAGCTGGAAGGTCTCTCCAGTTAAATACAACAAAAAATTATTAGTAAGGATTTGTTGACATGAATCTCCTCTGCCTATTGATCTGAGTTTGCTAAGAAGCACCTGAGCAGCAATAGTTTTATCATAAATTAAACATAACACTTGGATGTTACATATTCTCTAAACGCAACTATAGGCAAAAGCACTTTAAAGCTTACTCATAAACATACAGCTAAGAACTGTTTTAAACAAGATTTGGTTTAAATAATATTGAAATAATAAGAGCTAATATTTACATTGCCTGTTTATATACTTCAGCTAATTATCAAGGGGGAAATGGGCAGCCTGGGACCCAGAGGGAAGCCTGCCCTCATTAGACCAAGGCAGAAAGGCTTCCCCTGGTCACTCCAGGGGGCTGGGAATTGCAAGAAAGGCTTCAAAATAAAAAGAGGATATGTCAAATGTCTGTATTTCTTGGGCTAGAAAAAGAAGGAAGAAAGGTCCATACTGATTAAATACACTCACCTTCTTGTCCCTTTGAAAGCTCAGGCTTTCTCATTTGGACTCTTAGGAGCCATGTGTCCAGGGATTGCTAAGCAGGGAGATGACGTTCTATGCCCAAGAAATCAGCCTGGACACTTGCAATTTGGTTGACAGAGGCTGTGGAATAGTCACCTCCTTTGGTCCCCATGTCCCAGGCAGGACAAAGAAACTGTAGGAAAAGGACTGGGGGAGAATTGGCAAATATTTGTCTTTCCCCAAAACAGAAAAGACAACCATCACTGTCACACAGTATGGAGTCTGAGGAAGGACCTAATCAGAATTCAAATTTAACACGATCAGAATTCAGAAAGGGGGAGACCTTCACTCACTCTCCTTGGGAGTCAAGGGAAAGTTGCACAAACCATAGAGTTTGAGAGGGCCTCATTCCAGGCTGAGAAAATAGCCTCACAAAGGCCAGAAGTCAAAGAACGAATGGTGTGTTTGGAAGTGGACACAGTCTAAGCCGCATCAAAGGTATCTTTGCACGTGAAGATCCAGGAGGAAAAGCCTGAGTCTTATGCTGCTGCAGCTTCACTCCACCTCGGAGGCAGGAGCCACCTCTGCAGACAGCTCAGTGGTTTCTGGCACTGTATGAAATTACAGACATGATCAGCTTAAATCCTGTAAAAAGAGGTGTGCCTCTTAAATGAACTACTTTATGGGCACATACTGTCCATGTTTAAACGGACCGCTTTCACTTGGAACGGGTTCCTAAATCTGAGACACTGATGTTTACCTCAGTACGCAGGGTCCCTGTCACGTCCACAAGTGTCCCCAGGTCCTTAGCTGGGTGCTGGTGAATTCCGTCAATACTTGCTGCTTAGAATCCCCCAAGAGTGTTGAGCTCATGTGACTTAGTGATCTTGGTTTCAGGTATTATCCGTTCTCCCTTCGGCTCACAAAATGGACAAATTCCCTTTTAAAAATTCCCTTAGAAATATTTTTGCCTATGTCATTCTCACATAGTACTTGCTCCTTTCAACACTGCAATCATTATTTTTTACACTTGATCTACACAACCCTAACTCTGATTTTGGCTGAAATATACACATTGCAGTCAAGTTGCTCTTTGTTTTTGGACAAGTTCTAGCAATCAGTGGATTACATACGAATAAACCTCTCCCTGCATGTCCAACTAAACATGAAGGGCAGCTTATTTATATATTATAGATCACAAGCCTTTGAAAATAAAATGAGGCTGGGTGCAGAGCCTCACGCCTGTCACTCTAGCTCTCTGGGAGGTCGAGGTGAGTGGATTACTTGAGCTCAAGAGTTTGAGACCAGCCTGAGCAAAAGTGAGACCCTGTCTTTACTAAAAATAACAAAACTGAGGCAAGAGGAGCTCCTGAGCCCAAAAGTTGGAGGTTGCTATGTGCTATGACTCCACAGCACTCTACCCTGGGAGACAGCTTGAGACTACAAAAAAAAAGAACAAAGAACATATTCTACCTCTAGCATTTACGAATGTTTAGAAGTATCATTTGTGAAAATCACAAATATCATAAAACCTGGAAGAAAATTAAGAAATCAACATACGTTTATTTTTGTCTTCTGTTAATTCCATGGGTAAAAATGATAGGTACTGAAGATTCTAAATTGACTAACATATTATTACCCTGGCCTTCAACAGCTCACAATCTAGTTGGTAGAAAGAAAGGGCAGACAACTGAAAAGCAGCATATTAAATACTCCAGGCCAGGGTAAAGGAGGGTTCTGAGAGTTTGGGTTTTATTTTGCTTGATAGTGATAACAAGCAGAATTGATAACAAGCATGCTTCTCTAACATAATGGGGAAGAAAGTAATAAAATGGGTAAAATTAGTGATACAGTCCCAAAACAAGATGAGTGCAAAATAGAGCACAAGAGATTCAGACCTTTCCTCCTGAGATATGGGTTAAGATAATGTTGATCTGAAGTGTCATTTAAGAGTAAGGAATCCGAGGAACAAATTGTTAAAGGAAATATCCAGAAAGTGGGGTCGAGTAACAACTCAGGACATAAGAGTGTTCTGAAACCAGATTTAAGCCAAGGTGGTCACCTGAAGAAAGTATTTTTTTTTGTTTTGTTTTGTTTTATTGTTAAATCATAGCTGTGTACATTAGTGCAATCAAGAGGTACAATGTGCTGGTTTCATATACAAACTGAAATATCCAAGGCTGGGAATGTGTCAGGATAAAAGCTGGGGTAGGCGACACAGTCACACATCAAGTCCATTCCAAGAAGAGGGTAAAGCTAGAGCCGGTGACAGGCAAGTCCCTGAGGAGATGGGGTTAGGGTCCCTTCACCATCTCTGCTCATTAGTTAGCTATCTTGCCCTGCACCAATCAAGATTCTAAGACCAATACCTCCTTACACAGCCTATCTGCTTCTTTCCTGGTACTGAAATTGGGACATGTGCTGGTATGTTTTGCTCCCAAATATTTTTGTTTTCCAACAAGTTTCAAGGACTTAGTTGAAACCATGTGAATTACTACTTGAAAATACTTCCCAATAAATACAGAAGCTATTATTACAACAGCTTCACAGGAAAAGGTCACAACCAGACATGGGAAAGATCTATCCTCCCGATGGCCGGGGCTCTCGCTTGTTGGAACGTGTCTCTCCTTCTATACCCAGTTACATACTATTTACTGTTTACTGGGACTTGATAATTTGTAACCCTAAGCAAATCCTAAACGGATCCAATTTATACAAGCATATATTCCAGCTGAGCTCTGCTGGACATCTGTAGTACTTGACATTCAAGCATTTGGCGAGATGTCAACATTTCAGAGAGCACTTTAAATGCTTTGGTTTGAGAGCTAATGCGGTGTTTCCCACTGGTCAACACAAGCAGCTCAGGCAGAAAGCAAGATTTATTTCCCTCAATATCAGATGCCATACAACGTTGCTGATCCTATCTTGCCTACAGAGACCCTACCAGACTAAAAACTTGGTAAGTAAGACAATTCCATGCGATGGAAAGTAGAGGCAGGGAATATTTGTGATTCTAAGTCAAAATAACTTTTTGTAGTCTTGACTTCCCAAAGTCTTTTCTTTTTAATGAAGTGAGTAACAAATTGATAGGCAAAAGTAGAGTTCACCAAGTTCAAAGAATAACTAAGCCCAGTTGACTTTTCCCCTGTAAATATTCTTTTTTAATTTGATAAAGATAGTTTTCTTCCACAGGGACTGTACATTAGGAAACTACTATTTTTAAAACTTTGCAAACCTATTATAGAATATCGGTGGGGGGGGTATGTGGATAATGAGTTTAAAATGAGTATTTAATATGGCAAAGCAAATCAGTACAGCTGGATTGTGACGTATGTAATCCTGAGAGCAAGGGAGGTCCAATAAAGAACTACAAGTTGAAGAAAGAAAACAAAAAACAGAAGGTTTGGTTTAAGAGCACAGAAGGCCACAACTCCACAAAAACTGAAACCAAAGGTAAAATCTGCTTCACGCAGGCAGCCGAGAAGTCTTCTCTGAAATGCTGCATGCCTGGGTCACTGGTATGGATTAAAGGGTGAGTCACAATTTATTTTCAAAGGAAAGAAACTGAAATTAAATACTCTAATAGTTGCTGCTTTTTTAATTAATTTTCATTTCTTTTATTCTTCTGATTTCGTCCTCTGAAATTTAACAAGCATTTCAATATGAGGCATTCACAGTGTTTTTAGTTTTAATTTATGGATGGCAAGGACAAAGAATATAACTTGTTAAATATAGTCTACTGTTTATTTTTCTAGAAATTGCATAGTGAGTTCCAAAAATCTACACTAATAATACTTTTTAAACTAATTCATGCTTACTGCAGTTTATTTCTCATGCCAATAGAATTATTTTGTCGTAAAGAGCCCCATCTTCTGAAAAAAATTGTAAGATTCCTGAAACTAAGGGAAGGCAGAGATTTGGAGAATAACTTCTCAATGGCAACCTCTCCCTACCCTGGAAAAAATTTTTAAAACCATTACATTTAGTATTTTTTTAAACAGTGGCTCTTCTCAATAAATGACTTTCTAAATGGAGAAAATGGAGGCTCTTCAGTCTTCTAATTCACTTTTATATAAACCAACTTTCGTGGCAATATCCCCGACTTAAAGCCTTCACAAGAGAAAAATGATAAATACATATATCCCACTTAACATACTTATAAAATTACTAGACCAACATTCTCAACTTCCCTTTCCGAAGACACCCCACACCAGCCCCACCCATTTAGGAGAGATGCTTCACTACCTCTGGCGTTTCTTTAACACTGAACATTTCACTGGCTCCAAGGGCTCTAACACATGGAATTATGATAGCTTGAAAGAGAAAATCAGAGTAAAAGTTTTTTTAAATGTTAACAAAATCCAGGCTTACATGTTTTTTGCCATATTTCCTTTGATCCAAATACATATATATTTTTACCATTTGTGTGTAATTTTACAAATTATGTTTTAATGTATTAGGGTCATATAAAATTGTCATTTTTAGAGGTAAAAATATAGTTAAATATCAACAATTTTGTGGCTCAAACTAATTAAAAAAGAGAGAGAAAAGGCAACCACATAAATCAAGGACTAAGGAGGAAACCAGGAAATCATGGTATTTCACATGATTTTATACGATGGGGAGATCTGAGATGCCTAATTAACAATTCCAAGTACTGAGCTCCCACGGGTACAGTCCTCCGTAATTTTTAAAGCATTGACACAGATACTCTGATCTGAATGTTTCTGGCAACCAAATGACACGGGATAAGGCCTTCTGGAATTGCCCCTATTTTCACCTATTAGGAAACCAAGGTCTAGAAGAGGTTAGACACAAATCTATTGGACATCGTGACCTAGTTAATAAAGGCCAAGGATGGGAGCTAAAGGAAAAAGCCATCTGGCCTCAAATCCACTGCCCTTTCACCCACCCCTCCTTGTCTCTGACCTAAGGAAATGACTGAGTCCAATAACAAAAGTTAGAGATAGAAGCAAGCCCAAGACTAGTCCTGGTCTGTGGCAGGCTGTTTACACAACAATGGCAGTAATTGCATTGTATAAAATAGTCAATATTATTGGGATTACAAATTTTACAGAGGCAATCTGGCATGATGGAAAAAAGGAAGTTGGTGTTTTGTAGATAAACGGATGAATTTGAGTCTGCCATGACCTTGAGCTACATTTTTTATTCTATGTTTTAGCTCTTCCCCCTCTCTGACCCTCTTCTGTCCACTACCTATAAAAAGTAAAAAATCATAATAGAGCCAAAGAGTTGCTGAGAAACTAAATGAGCCACGCCAGAACCCGACAGGGCGGCTATTCACCAAGAGTGGAATTCCTTTCCCATCTCTGCTAATAACTTACTAAGTTAGAGGTAGCACCAGCAAGCATAAAACTCCGTGAGAAATTGCAGGAGTTGTAATCCAAGACTGTGAGGCCAAAAACTGAAATCACAAAAATAAGTGGAAATGAATGCGTCTCTCACTGTACCTGCTATTACCCCTGCAGTAATGAGCATTTAACAATGAGTATCTAGTGAGTACCTGCTGCACTTTAAACACTTAGTTCACTCCTTCCTGACCAGAAGGGGGGGGCCTGATCCCTAGGGAGCCTGGAATTCTTTGTCAAGGAACATTAGCCCCGCAGGAGGTGGCTACATATTTAAAAAAAAAAAAAAAAAAGCACTGATGAAAGAAATGAGAATTATTTGCCTGATTCACTTGTTTGGTGAATGAGTGGGATAAGCAAACACATAAAAACAACCTTAACAAAAAAAATTCAAGACAACCTAGTCAAACATACGTGGTGTATATTTACAATGAATGACTGAGACATTTGAAATATAATTACTCTTCATAAAAGTCTGGTGCCTTTTTTTTTTTTTTTTTTTTTTTTTTGTAGAGACAGAGTCTCACTTTATTGCCCTTGGTAGAGTGCTGTGCCATCACATAGTGTAGTAAAATACACATAGGGTAAGGGCAAGAGTGATGAAACAGGCAAGCTAAAAAAAAGTCTCTTATTAGAAAACACACTAATGGCTTGGTGCCTGTAGTTCAATGGTTAGGGTGCTGGCCACACACACCAGGGCTGGGAGGTTCAAACCTGGCCCCAGCCTGCTAAACAGCATGACAATGGTAACAAAAAATAGCCGGGCATTTTGACAGGCCCTGTAGTCCCAGCTACTTGGGAGGCTGAAGCAAGAGAATCACTTAAGCCTAACAGTTTGCAGTTGCTGTGAGCTGTAACGCTATGGCACTCAACCAAGGGTGACATAGTAAGACTCTGTCTCAAAAAAAGAGGAAAGGAAAGGAAAGGAAAGGAAAGGAAAGGGAAGGGAAAGGGAAAGGGAAAGGGAAAGGGAAAGGGAAAGGGAAAGGGAAAGGGAAAGGGAAAGGGAAAGGGAAAGGGAAAGGGAAAGGGAAAGGGAAAGGGAAAGGGAAAGGGAAAGGGAAAGGGAAAGGGAAAGG
>CAUYPK010019235.1:0-24346 GCA_963574355.1 Loris lydekkerianus
AAAGGACTTAAATTTAAGGCATGAAACAATAAAAATCCTCAAAGAAAGCATAGGAAAAACACTGGAAGATACTGGCCTGGGGAAAGACTTCATGAAGAAGACTGCCATGGCAATTGCAACAACAAAAATAAACAAATGGGACTTCATTAAATTGAAAAGCTTCTGTACAGCTAAGGAGACAACAACCAAAGCAAATAGACAACCTACACAATGGGAAAGGATATTTGCATATTTTGAATCAGAAAAAAGCTTGATCACTAGGATCTATAGAGAACTCAAATTGATTTACATGAAAAAAGCCAACAATCCTATATACCAATGGGTAAGAGACATTAATAGAACCTTCTCTAAAGAAGACAGATTAATGGCTAACAAACATATGAAAAAATGTTCATCATCCCTATCTATTAGAGAAATGCAAATCAAAACCACCCTGAGATACCATCTAACCCCTGTGAGAACAGCCCACATCACAAAATCTCAAAACTGCAGATGGTGGTATGGATGTGGAGAGTAGGGAACACTTTTACACTGCTGGTGGGACTGCAAACTAGTACAACCTTTCTGGAAAGAAGTATGGAGAAACCTCAAAGCACTCAAGCTAGACCTCCCATTTGATCCTGCAATCCCATTACTGGGCATCTACCCAGAATGAAAAAAATCCTTTTATCATAAGGACACTTGTACTAGACTGTTTATTGCAGCTCAATTTACAATCGCCAAAATGTGGAAACGGCCTAAACGCCCACCAACCCAGTAATGGATTAACAAGCTGTTATATATGTATACCATGGAATACTATTCAGCCATTAAAAAAAAATGGAGACTTTACATTGTTCGTATTAACCTGGATGGACGTGGAAGACATTATTCTTAGTAAAGTATAGCAAGAATGGAGAAGCATGAATCCTATGTACTCAATTTTGATATTAGGACAATTAATGACAATTAAGGTCATGGTGAGGGTGGGAGAAGGGAAGAGCAGAGAGAGAAAGAAAGAGAAAGGAAGAGCAGAGAGAGGGAAGGAGGGAGGGGGATAGGGGCCTTGGTGTGTGCCACACCTTTTGGGGGCAAAACATGATTGAAAGAGGGAGTTTACCTAGCAAATGCAATCAGTGTAACCTGGCTTATTGTACCCTCAATGAATCCTCAACAATAAAAAAATAAATAAATAAATTTGTATCTATTTCTCACAGTGTACACTAGGATAAATTCTAAATTTCAGATATTTAAATATAAAAATAAATCTGTAAAAGTACTAGAAGAAATACTAGATGAATCCATCCATAATCTTACAGTGACTCAAAAATCCAGAAGCAATAATGGAAAGTATAAATAAATTTGATTACATACAAATAAAAACTTGTGAACAGCAAAGGAGGCAGTAAGTAATGTAAAAAGACAAGGTCAATATTTGTAACTTATAACACAGAACAGAGGGTATTCTGATTTTTCAAGTGTTCCAAAAAAGGAGAAAAAGATAAGAAGTCCTACTGAAAAATAGGACTGAAAATTCAGATACAGAACCCACAGAGAATACAATTCAAGTGTACCTTAGCCATGCAAAAATAGGCACAACTTGCTCATATGAGTAATGGAAAGTCAAAATATACTGAGATTAGTAAAAATTCAAAAGTTTGACAATATATCCAGATGTTGGAGCACACACATACATTTGCAATATCAATGCAAAACGACATAAGTACTTGAAGAGGTATTTATAGCCTGCAGAAAAGAAATGCATGCTTATTTTACTCTCTGATTTACTGAGCAAACCCAGTTTAGGAATCTATACTACAGGTACACTGGGACAATACAAAAAGATAAACACACATTATAGGATACATGTAATAGGTATGATTATAGATTCAAAGGTCCACTAATGGGAGGCTGGTTGGATATAGTAAGGTACTGTCTCCTTGCAATAAAATATTATGTGGCTATAAAGAATGAGAAAGTAAGGGGTATAGCCACACAGACTATATGGTGTGGATGTAGCATTAAGTGCAAAGAGCAAGGTAGAGAAAATGTGAATAGTATGACCCTACTCATTCATCTAAGAGTGGAGGACCATGGCAGGCCAAATAGGGACTTCCGAATATACTCACATATACTGGTCCTAATCCCTAGAACCCAGACTATGCTACTTTACTTGACAAGAACTTTTTAGATGTGATTACACTAAAGACCTTAAGATGGGAGGTTGTTCTGAGTTGTTAGGTAGGCCCCAGGTGATCTCCGGGGTCAAGTCGAAAAGAAGAGAGTCAGAAGGAGGTGTGACTAGAGAAGAACTATCAGAATGCAGCATTGCTGGCTGTGAAGGTGGAGGAAGGGGCCTCTAAAATCTGCAAAAAGTAAGGCATCAGATTTTTCACCAGAGCTTCCAGAAAGGAACACAGTCCGGCCAACATACCGATTTTAGCCCAGTGAGAGCCGTGTCAAACTTCTAACCCACATAACTGTAGATAACAAATTTGTGATGTTTTAAAGCCACTAAATTTGTAGTGATTTGTTATGGCAGAAATAGAAAACTAATATAGGAAAGAAAACATAAAATGGAAAGAGTGGTCTATACATATCAGGGGAGGGAGGAAATAGAGTAGTCAGGGCTACAAACTAGACTTGTGTTACGGATTTGACGGGGACCATGGAAAGATTTTACATACTTGTAAAAGATTAAAGTAAAAAAAAAAAAAAATCTATAAAAATAAAAAAATTAGAAAAGTAGTTGCCTGTGATTCTATGTGTGACCACTCACAACTGCCAAAAATCATGTGTTTCTAGAGCTTGATTATTTCTAGAGTTCTGGGCCATCTTCTGTGGCCCAGATCCTCCAGTAACACCAGTTGGACTGTATCAGTGTCAGTGTCAGGACATAACCCGGTAGGTGCCTGTAGCTGGTATCAGCTCAGAGCTCCACTGAGCTAATACTGTCTAAGAATGTCTAAGAATGAGGAGACCAAGAGGGAACTAAGGGAAGGATTACTGAGTGTCTGCAGTGACAAATAACAAACTGTTTGCTTTGGAGTCAGAGATGTGGTCAAGGTGTGCGAGAGCACAGCCTGGGAGTCACAGACAGGGCACCATCAGCCAGAAGGGAGGGGATGGGCGGGCCTGACTGGCAGGAAGGAGACATTTGCTTTCTTATTTCCTCTTTCTGTATGTTGGGATAGTTGAGACCAAACAGAGGCAAGGCACAAAGGCCTGCTACAATCAGGGGACAGCCATGGGATGACAAGATCCACATGCATCTGAGACAAGGGCACCAGACAAGGGCGTCAGACTTACCTCGGGGCTCCTCCAACATCAGACTACAATCCTGACCTGGGAGGACCCAGAGGTCATCAAATGCTAACTGTAAACCCAAGTTGACAGTAAAATACTAGAACAGTCATTGAGAGGCCAGATCAATAGAGGGAAAATGACTAGGTGCTCAGTCTGTTCTTACGTAAGACCAAAGATAGGATTGAAAATTTGGAGAATAGCTACTCATTCACATAACCGCACTTCATCCCACCCAAATGTTTGGCCGGGTATAGACCAAATATCTGGATAAACTATATTTCTATCTTGGTTGTCTCAGTCTCATAAAGGCATACATTCACTAAATCACATAGGCAAATCAGAAAATGGAGCAGATTGTGCACCAGAAGGGAAAAAGGTCCTTGGGTCCTTACTTATTCAAGGCTTGGTGCATGTCCAGGCAGCATGGGCATCCCCTAGGATAGTGTTTTTCAGCCTTTTTTAAAATCTCCCGGCATACTTGACCCTATAGTTAAACTTCCATGACACATTTAAATTATGTTGATCAAACAAAAAACAAAAAGGGTAAAAAGAAGAATATACTTGCTGTGCTTTGAACTTCTTTAGAAAATAATTAATGATCTTTAAAAATTTTGTGGCACACCTAAGATCCTCTTAGGGCAAACAAGTGTACTGCAGCACAGCTGAAAATCCCTGCCCTAGGAGCTTGATAGACTTACAGATTTCAGACCCATCGCCAGATCTACTGCATCAGAATGCAATCAACCACCCCTGGCCAGGTGACTCATAATCAATCAGATCGCAGAAGCATTGTTCGCCAGGATCACCATCATCACAGCTACGGTTTATTTAACACTTGCTATGTGCTAATACTGTGCTTTACATGCCTCATCTCCTTGCAACTATATAGAGAAATCACTATTATTATTCTTCCCCTCTTAGAGATGAAATAACTAACATACAAATAAATAAAGACTTGGAAAAAGTTACATGGCTTACAAGTGGTGGAAATGGGATTTAAACTCAGATCCTTAGAACCCTAAAAGATGAGTTCTTCATTATAATTTTCTTATTATCAAAAGTAGTAGAAACCCCATCGGTAGCATTTTGTTTGATTATGAAGAATGAAAATATTATGGAGACAAATAAAAGGGATTGAGGAATCATCATTACCGCCAAAGAATTTTCAAAGGGAGTTAAGACCAGATTTAAAACAGCAAAGTGGGGTAGAAAAGGCAAGTCACAGTGGGAACTCCTAGGAGCCTTTCTCTACTGATTATCCCAACATTAAAAGATTCCATGTTCCAGAGAAATATTTATCCGACAGAAAAACAAAATTAACATTTTATGTTTCATCTGTTTTAACGAATACATAATTGCCCTCAGCCTGGCAAGGATTTTCCCTATTGTCCTAAATGAAAACTGACTAAATGTGACATGAGTTTAGAATTAATCTCTACTGTAGTTGGGATTTGCTACAAAGCAGCTGTTTCTTATTCTTATTTCTTGAGGATCATGTGCTGATTATGACAGACTTATTAAATATCTTCAGGAGGCTATCTGTGAAGCTGTTTTTGGCTGTTTGTGAATAGTTCCTGAGTTTTATCACAAAATTTCTGCCTGATTCTCTTGATCTAGGAGTGGTTTATATTAAGTAACTGAGAGATAATAATCAGAAAGAAACGACATGCCTTAAAATCTGAAACAGGGCTAGTTTAATCAGTGTATTTTAATTTAAATTACTTTTAGCTTATTTTTCAAAGGAAGATTCCAGATTTCTAACGTTTATAATTCCTTTCTTCGAAAATATTACTTTGAAGTGTGCAAAACACAGACCATGGCCACATCTGCATGATGCAATCACAGGCTTAAAAAAAATAGGACATTTGGTCACCATGACTTCCTGCCACCATCCAAGGCTATCCAGAGCGCTCTGAACAGCTCTGTTCTTGTTCATAAGTTCATCTGCTAGGCAACTTGTACTGAACTTCTACTCTGAGGCAGGTGATTTCTTCCTCTGGGTCTTAAACTTCTTATGTCCATTTTTTCAACTCTCCATTGCTGAACTTTCACTTTAAATTCTTCCTTGTTCTTTATTCTTTTTTACCCCGTACTGAGGACTTAATTCAGACAGTCCCCACTTTGCTCAAGGTAAGGATTCTGGAGTTCTCTATATATTACTGATGTTTATTTGTTTTTCTGCCACTATAGCTTTTTCACCCAAAAAAGGGTAAAGAAACTTTCCCCCCTAAGGGGTTGAAGGAACTTGTTTGGTTCCTGGAGGCCACTGTGACATTCCAATTGCCTTATTCTAGTTGGGCTGACGTTTGTTCTCTAATCAGCGCCTCTGAAGACCTGCTTTTTCTGGTAGGGTAGTCCCAGCAAAGGTCAACCGGCCCAGTGGAAAATGGGAATTATTTGCTCTGAAGGGGACCTTATCGGTTTTAAGGTTTCCATAATTCAGGAGTAGGATGTCCACCACTCTAGTCTATTGAGCTCAGGTTGATTACTGAAATGTGGCAGATTGCTCTCAAGTAGTTGTAAATTGTTATTATTATTATTTTACAGAGATAGGGTCTCACTCTGTCATCCAGGCTATAGCATGATCATAGCCCCCTGCAACTTGAAACTCCTGGGATCAAGGGATCCTCTTGCCTCCTGAAATTGGGACTACAGGCCACCAGCACTACCAGGCCCAGCGATTTTTTTTTTTTTTTTTTTTTTTTTTAATGATGAGGTCTTGCTAATTTGCCCAAAGTGGTCTTGAGCTCCTGATGGCAAGTGAACCTCCAGCCTCAGCCTCCCAAAGTGCTAGGATTACAGACATGAGCCACTACATCTAGCCAAATAATAATTTTTTTCAATTTTTAATTAGGTCTAGTTTGTATATAGTACAAGGCATAGATAGATCTTAAAGTTTAAATTTTGATAATTTGCACACCCAACTAAATATTATCCAAATCAAATTATAGAACATTTTCATCATTTTGTGGGATCTAGATCCCTGGATTCTGCCATTATTCCCATTTCTATATAACTGGTGTCACAAAGAATGTATTCACTTATATTTCTTTTGCTTGCCATAATGTTTTAAGATTTACCCACATTTGTGTATATCAGTATAGCATTCCATTTTGTGTATATATCATAATTTGTTGATTCATTTAGCTACTGAATGGATAGTTGGAATGTTTGTAAGTTTTGACTATTATAAATGAAACTACCATGAATATTCAGATAAAAATCTTTTAATGTATATAAGTTTCATTTCTTTTGAGTAAAATCGTTGAGTGATAAAATATGTATGTGTTCATCTTTATTAAAAACTGCCAAACTGTTTTACAAAATGGTTGTATCATTTTCTTATTTCCACTAGCAACACTGGAGAGTTCTGATTATTCCTTTTTTTTTTTTTAAATACTTCATAATACTGTCAGTCTTTTAAAATTTCAGCCATTCTAGTGGGCATTATCTCATATGGCCTTATTTTTAGTTTCACTGTTAAATAATGATGCTGAACACTTTATTATGTGCTTACTGGCATTTATACTCTTATTTTGAGAAGTGTCTATTTAGTTAACTATTGTTAAATGCTTTAAGTTTACTATCTTGCATCACCATGCTGGCAGATACACATTTCTACACAGAGGCCAGAAAACTAGAAGACAATGTATGTTGTATTGAAAAGTTCTCTGAGTAAACTTTCTTGTAGTTACTCAAAACTACCAGATAACTGAGATATTTCTTTAAGGCAACAAGCAAAAATATCTTTCAAAGTTCTAGAGATTTTCAGAGGCCCACTTATCATGACCATTTGCTCATTCACTTGTTTTATGAACTATAAATCATTATTGTAAGTCCTGTTCTTAGTAGATGAGCACTGTCTTTCCATTCCTGGAACTTACTGTCCAGTAGAAAAAGTCATAAATTGAACAAATAATTAAAAAGATAATAAAGATTTCAAAAGCAACACAAGTTGGAGATACTTGAAATTCACATAGCAAAGAAGTCTCAGGGGGAGGCTTCATCCTTACACTTGGCCCCTGTTTTTATAAGTAACTGTGGCCTATTTATTAATATGATTTTTGACCTATACTGAGTGCTTAACCATAGCTCTTGGTTATTCTCTAAGATTAAGTTTCTTAATAGAAGTTCTTTCAACTCTCTAGCCACCTATACACCACAATCAACTAAAGAGTGTTAGTGAAACAGGTTAGCAGGCTCTTAAATAGAGCCTACCAGTAGACAAGTGTACCTATAGAGTTTTGGTATATTGACATGTTTGATTTCCCTACACGAAACACCCTGTGCCATTGCCATTATTGTTGCCACTCACACTACCTACTTGATTCTTTCATCCCACTGGATATCCTGAATGGAGGTCAGTGGTTAGGCAGACAACAGAACTCCAATCAGATTTCAAAGATACCTGCTAGTGCATTAGGAACCAGAATAATGAATAGACTAGTGATGAGAAGAAAAACATTTGAGAGACACACGTCATGTGGGTTTTCCCCTAAAATATACATATCACATGTTGGTATGAAAGCTGAAGAGCGACACTCAAAGATGCTCAAGTGGACAGAGATGATCAAGCCAGTAATTCTTCATGCCTTTACCCTCTTTTATATTTTTATCTGCTCTGGATGACTTAGGGAAATTAGACCTGAACTTGTCACTAGACCACATGTTCCTTGACCAGCAATCCACCACATTGAGCAGGAGTACATGTTTGGGAAATATTGGAGTCTTATCTATAATTCATGGTGACAGCCACAGCACATGGGGTAGTAATGAAAATCTGTTTCTTTCCTGTAGGACATTCATAAATAGATTAAGGTCTTCTACTAGGAAAACATAGGAGACTTCTAGTGGAGACTTTAATTCCCTGTTCTCCCTGCTTCCACCTGAGGCCCAACCTCTTCAACCTCCCTACCACCCCCAGCTCCCAGTCCAAGTGTCAGTTGGCTTGACAGGGTCAAAGAGAAAATATGTGAGGAGAGAATAGAAGAAGTCATAAACCACAGGGAGAACAGATAGAATGAGACTAAAGTAATACTCAATTAGATAAATGGCTAAGAATTTGCCAGAATTGAAGGAAAGCAGAAAGCCCTTAGACTGAAAGAATAAACTTATGAGAAAGCATAATAAAGAATAAAAAACTTATGTTGTAAGGAGTGTCCAATCTTCTTTTTCCTTTGCTGCCCATTGTAAGAATAAGAGTTGTCTTGGGCCACACTAATAAAAGATGATTACCAAAAAATAAAAGTCTATGCATGCTTTTCATGATATCTGTCACCACAGGTAAGCAAAAGAAATTCTCACAGAATCAACAGGCAGCCCTTGGACCACAGGTTGGACACCCCTGAACTAAACACACTGTATGAAAAATGCAGAACATGAAGGATAGAAAAAGTCTTAAAGGGTGCTGGAGATAAAAGGCAGATGACATACAAAAGTATAATAATCATACTGGTAGCATTTTGTCAACTAAACAGGAATTATATATAAATAACTGCAGTTTAAGTACAAAAGGGTCCTATAGAGACCCTCAATGAAATACTTCTAAAGAATGCACTTTAGCAAGAGGAGAAATGAACCCAAATGCAATAACTAATGGTGAGCAAAGAAATGTGTAAATCTAAGTAAGTACTGACTATAAAAATAATGTCATATTCATTAAGATAATAAAAATAAGTGTATAGCTTTGAAAGTAATAGGAAGAAAAGGAAGTTATAAAAACAAAAGAAAGGAAAAATCCAATAAAGGCATATAAATATAAAACACAAATAAGACAATAGAAATAAATTCAAATACATTAGCAATCCCAGTGAATGTACAAAAATCATTTTTGTGTGATAAAAGACAGTGAAATCACAGATGAAATTTGTCAAAAATGTAGGTATCCATGCTTTTATTAAAGACACAGACTAAAAGGTAAGGGCAAAAAAAGGGCAAAAAAAAGTTAGGATTATAACATCTTAGAATAAATTATTATTTAATCTGCCCAAGAATATTCAGCTTTCAAGTCAATATATAAGGCTATACCAGCTTTCTTTTGGTTAGGATCTTTCTGTGTCCTTACATTTTAGTGCTATCTCTGATAAACATCAGGTATGGTAGTTTTTAACAGAGAAATTCATATGAAAAATAACCTACTTCTAAATAATTCCTGTTTTTGAGTAAGAGAAGACATTCTAATGAAAATTAAATGACATTTATAGCATGAAAAGATTATTTTACTCCATTGCTTTAAAAACAGAATGGGGTTCAGCGCCCATAGCACAGTGGTTCAGCACCAGCCACATACACCAAGGCTGGCAGGTTCGAAATCAGCCCAGGCCAGCTGAACAACAATGACAACAGCAACAAAAAATAGCTGAGTGTTGTGGTGGGCACCTGTAGACCCAGCTACTTGGGAGGCTGAGGCAAGAGAATCACTTAAGCCCAGGAGTTTGAGGTTGCTGTGAGCTGTGATGCCACAGTACTCTACCTTGAGAAAGAAAAAGAACTTCAGCTTTCTTTGTAATTTTAAAGGAAGAATAAAAAATATTAACGATTACTTGTTTTGATTAGTGGATGAAAGAATGTTATAGTGATTTTTTCTTTGTACTTTTCTGTGCTTTTGAAATTCTTCATTATTAAAAAAAAAGAGTTTTTAAAAGGAAAGTGAAAAAAAATAAATACAATCTTTCTTACTTTTTCTCCTTCATGAGAGGATCCCACTCCCAGCTCTCTTTGGAAGTGCTTCAAACGTTCTCTTTGTTCTTCCTAAATAAAATCTCTCTTTGTTACCCTTAGTAAATAAATAAATACATACATACCAACCACCAAAAATACCACTAAGAGAAATCACCATGTATATCTTTGCGTGGCTGCATCAAATCATCTTTGTATATAAAGTTATATACTCATAGGGTGCCAAAAAACTGAATATGCAATTTACAAAAGGAAAAAATGTGCTAAGGCTGGGCATTTAGGACACCGGCCTCATACACCAGGGCTGGCAGATTCGAACCTCGCTTGGGCCTGCTAAACAACAATGACAACTGCAAGCAAAAAATAGTCGGGCGTTGTGGCAAGCACCTATAGTCCCAGCTACTTGGGAGGTGGAGGCAAGAGAATCACTTGAGCCCAGGAGTTTGAGTTTGCTGTGAGCTGTGACCCCACAGCACTATACCTAGGGTGACATAGTGAGATCCTGTCTCAAAAACAAACAAACAAACAAAAAACACCTGGGTTAAAATTGTAATAATAAGTGACATTTAAGTTCTTCAATTACAAGAGATCCAAGATACACTTACCAGATAACAAACATTGAGTATTACAATTTTAATAGAGTTTTTTCCTTTCCTAAAATGTGTATGCAGTTTTGTCACCCTTGGTATAGTTTATCAATTGTGATTTTTTTCTAAGCTACTTTTTTACTAACAAAAATATTACAAATATTTTTCTACATTGTTAAATAATCTTCTACATTACCAATTTTAATGACTGTGTATTAACTCCTTACACAGGTGTGCTAACGTTGTATAACTGAGTTCCTATTATTAGACATTCTAGTGTTTTCAAATTTGTACTGTCAGAAACAGGGCTCTGCTGAACAATTGTGTAGGCAACTTCCAGGGGTCATTTTCTCATGCCATATTTAAAAACGTACTACATTAAAGTATACTCACAGTTTTAGGAGACTTGATACATATTGCCAGTTTGAAATGTAGAAAGATCCTCTCAAATTCATTTATATCAGCAAAGTCTGAGAATTCTTCTTTTTTTTTTTTTTATTCAATCATAGCTGTGTACATTAATGCAATTATGGGGTACCATGGGCTGGTTTTATATACAATTTGAAATATTTTAATCAAATTAGTTAACATAGCCTTCCTGGCACTTTCTTAGTTATTGTGTTAAGACATTTATAGTTGCATTTAGTAATTTCACATGTACCCTTGTAAGATGCACTGTAGGTGTGGCCCCACCAATTAACCTCCCTCCACCCATCCTCCCTTCTCCCCTCCCATCCCTTTCCCCTAATTTCATATGAAACCTATAAATTAGTTTCATAGTAGGGCTGAGTACATTAGATACTTTTTCTTCCATTCTTGAGATACTTTACTAAGAAGAATATGTTCCAGCTCCATCCATGTAAACATGAAAGAGGTAAAGTCTCCATCTTTTTTTAAAGCTACATAATATTTCATAGTGTACATAGACCACTATTTATTAATCCATTCATGGGTCAATGGGCACCTGGGCTTCTTCCATAACTTAGCAATTATGAATTGGGCTGCAATAAACATTCTGGTACAAATATCTTTGTTATAATGTGATTTTTGGTCTTCTGGATATATACCTAGTAGAGGAATTGTAGGATCAAATGGCAGGTCTATATTTACAGCTCTAAGTGTTCTCCAAACATCTTTCCAAAAGGAATGTATTCGTTTGCATTCCCACCAGCAGTGTAGAAGTATTCCCTTTTCTCCACATCCACGCCAACATCTCTGGTCTTGGGATTTTGTGATATGGGCTAATCATGCTGGAGTTAGATGATATCTCAAAGTAGTTTTGATTTGCATTTCTCTGATGATTAAGGATGGTGAGAAGTTTTTCATATGTCTGTAGGCTGTGTGCTTGTCTTCTTCAGAGAAGTTTGTCTTCAAGTCCATTGCCCAGCCTGCGATGGGATCACTTGTTCTTTTCTTGCTTGTACATTTGAGTTCTCTGTGGATTCTGGTTATTAAACCTTTGTCGGAGACATAACCTGCAAATATCTTCTCCCATTCTGAGGGCTGTTTGCTTGCTTTACTTACTGTGTTCTTGGCTGTGCAGAAGCTTTTTAGTTTTATCAGGTCCCAGTAATGTATTTTTGATGCTGCTTCAATTGCTGTTGGGGGAGGGGGTCCTCCTCATAAAACATTCACCCAGGCTGATTTCTTCAAGAGTTTTCCCTGCACTTTCTTCTAGTATTTTTATGTTTTCATATCTTAAGTTTAAATCTTTAATCCAATGAAAGTCTATCTTAGTTAATGGTGAAAGGTGTGGTTCGAGATTCAGTCTTCTACGGGTCACCACCCAGTTCACCCATCACCATTTGTTAAATAAGGAATCTTTTCCCCACTGAATGTTTTTAATTGTCTTGTCAAATATCAAATAATGGTAAGTAGCTGTGTTCATCTCTTGGTTCTCTATTCTGCTTCAGATATCTACCTCTCTGTTTTTGTGCCAATACCATGCAGTTTTGATCACTATTAATTTATAGTATAGTCTGAGGTCTGGTAGTGTGATTCCTCCTGCTTTGTTTTTATTTCTGAGTAATGTCTTGGCTATTCAAGTTTTTTTCTAGTTCTATATAAAGTGAAGTATTATTTTTTCGAGATCTTTAAAGTATGACAGTGGAGCTTTAATAGGGATTGCATTAAAATTTTATATTGTTTTGGATAGTATGGACATTTTAACAATGTTGATTCTTCCCAGCCATGAGCATGGTATGTTTTTTCATCTGTTAACATCTTCAGCTATTTATTTTCTTAGAGTTTTATAGTTCCCTTTACAGAGATATTTCACATCCTTTGTTAGGTAAATTCTCAAATATTTCATCTTCCTCAGCACTACTGTGAATGGAATAGAGTCCTTGACTGTTTTTTTCAGCTTGATTATTGTTGGTATATATAAAGGCTACAGATTTATGAGTGTTGATTTTGTAACCTGAGATGCTGCTGTATGCCTTGAGCATTACTAAAAGTTTTGTAGTAGAATCCCTGGTTTTTTCCAGATATACAATCATATCATCTGCAAAGAGCAAAAGTTTGATCTCTTCTGACCCTATATGGATACCCTTGATTGCCTTTTCTTCCCTAATTGCAATGGCTAAGACTTCCATTACAATGTAAAAGAGCACGGAGACCCTATCCTCACTTTTTGTGGCCCAGAGTCTCACATTTGAATTTGGACTTTTGAGTCCAGCAACCCGCCAGCTCACCACACAGCCTGAACTGCCAGCCCACTCCAATATTCCCCACCAGGAATGGTCCAGTCCATTCTGTCATTCCTGTTGTTCTGGAGGAAGGTGTCCACCATTTCAGATAACTCAAAATGTCTGTTTCCCAGGCAGGATCCCTTCCCTTCAATTTTCAATTGGGTTGCCCAGCTCCCTGTGGTTCTGAGTGGCTCCCCCCTTGGGTGCCACACTCAGCTCAGGAACAAATTTTCATCAATTGGGTTCTGCCAGGAATTGCAGGCTGCCATCCTCTGTGAGGGGAGGGGCCCACTGGCCAGAATGGGCAAGCAGGGAAAATCTCTACAACAGAGTCCGTGGTTTTAAATTACACCTCATATACAGCAATCTGCCAATTCTCTGTGCGTCTCCAGCTGCCTGTCCACACCAATAATCCATGCGGAGAAAAGGTCCAGACCCCTCTTACTCTCACCTGATGACTTGAGAGAGGTGGGCTACACATATATCCGGTCCACCATCATGCTCCCTAACTCTCCAAAGTTCTCTTCTATTATTTTTTGAATATATGGTCTATCCCAATCTCTCTCTCCATCTCCTCCTTGAAGCCAATAACTTTTACATTGTCTCTTTTGAGGATATTTTCTAGATTTTTTAGGTGTGCTTCATTTTTTATTTATTCTTTTATTTTTCCTTTCTGAGTGTGTATTTTTTAATTACCTGGCTCCAAGCTTGCTAGCTAATTCTTTCTTCTTCTTGGTCAATTCAGCAGTCATGAGACAGTGATGCATTTATTAGTTGGTCAAGCGAATTGTTAAGCTCTAGAATTTCTGCTTTGTATTAGAATTCTCTAATAGGCCTTTAAATTCCTTGTCTGTGTTGAATTCATTGAGCTCCTTCCAGATAGCTATTATGCATTCATTGTTGGAAAGGTCAAGTATCTCCATCACTCTGGTGTTGGTCAGTTGTACCTTATTTAGTTCATTTGGGAAGATCATGTCTTACTGGATCTTTGAGGCGTGTGGATGATCATCAAGGTCTGGGCCTTGAAGAGTAAGGTATTTACTTTAATCTTTAAAATCTGGGCTTGTATGAGCCCATCCTTCTTAAAAGGCTTTCCAGATACTCTAAATGAAATCTAGTGCCGGAGACTAAGTCTCTTCTTTGTCACTTTAGCTTTATCAGCACTGGGCATACCTAAAGTCCAGTAATGCTGTGACTCTTGCAGGCTCTTGGTAGTATCACCTTGGTAATATACAATAGAATTCCCTGAATTACCATGCAAAGTTTATTACTCTGTTCCCTCACTCTCTGTGCTAGGCTGCTGGGTTTGAGGGAAGACTGATGCAGGTACTCCTTCCTGGCCACCATGGCTTGGACTGTGGCCACCATGGCTTCACACCTGAAGCCAGAACAGGCTCACCCAAAGTCTAAGTCTATTAGACTGTTGCCTTACTACCTTTGATGTTTTTCAAAGCTCTAGAGCTCTTTAGTCTCAGTTGGTGAATCCTTCCAGGGGTATGTCTTCCCTTCAAGGTAGCAGTCTTCCTTTCTTGCCCAGAGAGGGTCCAGAAATGCCATCTAGGAATTAAGACCTAAACTTGGGGGTCTCAGGAGTCGGCTTGGTAGTTTATTTTACTGTGGCTCACCTAGTATTCAAGTTTCAAAACAAAACTCTCTGAGCTCTTATCTATGCTTTCCTCAAGTGGAAGAAGACTCTCACTGAGCCAGGTGGTCTGTAGTCAGAGGAGGGATGACAAAAGCGCTGGTTGGCCACAGCTATTGATCTCTCCCTGGGTCATGTGCACCCAATGTTCACTGGCCCTGAGTCAGCACAGCCATGGGAATTGCCTAAGGACTGCGGTTCTCATGAGTGTATTGGCTTACAAATTTAGTCCAGGCTGTAGGCTTCTCTTTTTCTGCCAGTGGTGGGGATAGCAGAGACTTGTACTTGGGGGCAGAAAATTTTTCTCAGGTCAGTCTGGTCAAACGATTCCTCTTTGGGCATCAGCAGAATTTTGCCCTGTGCTGTGTTCCCCCGTGTTCCCCTGGCCCTAGTTAAATGCAGAGTGCCATGATTACTTCACTTTCCTTTCCCCTTGGCAGCAGATTCTCTCTCGACTGACTGTGCTGGCATGTCAGTGCCAGGAGCTGAGGAAGGGAGACATGGGCAATGCAAGATTGCCTTATGTGCCCTCTTCAGTGTCTCTTTCCTTGATATAATGTAAAAACCAGGTAGCATAATCACTTCCCTAATTTTTGGTTCTTCTGAAGGTGCTCCCTTGTGTGGATAGGTGTTCCTGTAGAGGTTTCTATTGGGCCGTCTTACTCTCCTTCATCTTCTTCTATTCTGTTAGACATGGGTTTAGGTGGAAAAAAAAGTCATGCTTCACTAAAATAAATATTTAGCACCTTCTGCATATTAAATATTGCATTTACAATTTTATATGGATTTTCTCCTATAATATTAACAACAACCTTATGACGTAGGTGCTATTTCATAAATGAACACAACAAAAGCTTAGATAGGTACACTAACTTTCCCAAAGGCAAATATGGGAAACAGGCAACTTGCTCTGTTTGACTCTAAAACTGAAAAACATTTAATATTCTTCTCTTAGTTTGTAGTTCTTCATTTGAGCTGGTAGAGGAGTGAGTTTTCATTTTAATATAAATCATTCTACCTCTGGTTCATCTTCATTCTATTGAGACCAGTAGTTCTCTTTCTTCTTAGCTCTTAAAACTGGAACACATTATTCTTAGTAAAGCATCACAAGAATGGAATCCTATGTACTCAATTTTGATATGAGGACAATTAATGACAATTAATGACATGGTGGTATGGGGGAAGAGGAGAACAGAGAGAGAAAGAAGGAGGGAGAGGTGGGGGAAAGGTAGAACAGAGAGAGGGAAGGAAGGAGGCAGGTGGGGTCTTGGTGTGTGTCACACCTTTTGGGGGGCAAGAAACAATTGTAAGAGGGACTTCACCTAACAAATGCAATCAGTGTAACCTGGTTTCTTGTACCCTCAATGAGTCCCCAACAATCAAAAAACAAAACAAAACCCTGTACATATTTAAGAATTTCATGCTCTACTGACTGGTTATTGTATACTATAAAAATGCTGAAATAATATATTTCTAATGTTCTCACTACAAAAAGTGATAAAATGATAAGTTGGTAAGAAGATGGGTTATGTTAATTAACTTCAAAACATCAAATTGTACCCCATAAATATATACCATTATTATATGTAGTTTAAAAGGAAATAAGTGATAATATAAAATGAAGGCAATGAAAGAATGGAAATATTTAGTGTTTCTGGTCCCTATCTTAAACATTGTTACTGTTGTTACATTTTAAGCCTTTTTAATATTGTGGAGGCAAAAAGTGGAAGCCTAATAAACACATGCGTATGTGAAAATAAAATTGAAAAAAAAGAAATATTTAGTTTTTCTTTTCAGACGGTCTTTAGCCTCCTCTGTTTTTCATGCAATGTGGGAAATTTCCCCCATTACTTGTTTCCTTCTGTGACTCCCTTTACATATATATTGATTTTCTGAGTAGTGTAACACAGGACTCTGAGGCTTTGTTTGACTACTTTCATTATGTTTCTGTTTTTGTTCTATGGACCAAATAATCACTTTCAATATAAGTTCATGATTTCTATCTTCTGTCAATTTAAATGACCTGTTAAGCCCCTCTCATGGATTTTTCTCTTTAGTTCTTATAATTTTAAACACTGGAAGTTGAATTTGGTTGTTTAAAAATAATTTCTCTTTATTAATATTTTCTTGTTTAATGAGCAATAGTGAACATTTTTTAAATTCTATGAAAATTATTTCCTTTAGTCTGTGAATAAATTTATCACTCTTTTGAAGTATTTGTCTGCTCATTCGTATATCTGAATTCTCTCAGACACAGTTTTCATTGACCACTTTTTTGTCTCTTGAATGTGAGCTACACATTCCTGTTCCTTTGCAAGATTTATAACATATTTTGATTGAAAAGAGGGAAATTTAACAACATAAGATATTATAGCAACTCATGATTTAATTTCTTCCACTCACCACTTCTGCTCCAATTTTCTTGTTGTTGTTTGTTGGTTTGGTAATTTGCCTCAATTAATTCTGCAGTCTGTCTTCACTGCCATGACCACTGCTACCTCTCTGCTCATTTTTATTTCTTTCATTTTTATTTTTTAGCGTGGCCTCCTAGCTGTCAACCCAGAGTCAGCATAGGATCAGTCAGTAATTGTTCTAAATTTTGTAAGATTGCCAATTTTTTACTGATATATCTTTGTGTGGGTGACGTGCACAATCAAAGCTCAATCAGTTTACAATTCATCACTGGTTTTGACATTGTCCTTGCTTGGACCTTCATGTTTTGCCAGGAAAATGGTTGGAGCCCTCTTTATTTTCTCCAGTGTGTGCATGCAACCCTGTGCGCATCTGTACACACTGGGGCCCTAGGAAAATGTGGCAACTTATCTAAGGTCACTTTGACTTATTCTCTTTATTTACCTTTAATTATAAATTTCTGGCTCATCAGTTATCACAGATCTGATATCAGCCTTCTCTAAACATTTGCCACCAAGGTTACTATTATATTCAGTAATGCTCTGGGCATGGGATTTCTAAGCTCTATGCCAAATCAGGTCAGCCTCAGAGTCACTGGGCTGCATAGACGCTCCAAGCCACAAAGATGGCAGGGAGGATGCAGAGTAAGAGCAGGTCCATTTTAAAATCCAATGAACATATTGTGTACTGAGAGCCAATAGTTTTTCTTAAATAAATGCCTCTCTATGTATTTTATGCCATTGTTCAATATTTCAATTTTTGAAATAGTTGGTATTTGACCATTTTGTCTACTTTTCCAAGTATTTTTTGAAAGAGAATTTTCTGATTTCCTCACTCTGCCATTTGGCAGTCCTTTCCATTTCTCTGGCCTTTTGGATTCCCGCTCTTATTAGTAAATCATTCCTATACTCTGACAATGAAATTACTGCTACACGCATGTTATTTTACCCTAATAATTCCAAATTCCTGCCTCCATATGCAGATCAGCGTTTCCTAAGCAGCAGAATACTGGACTTCAGGTTGGTTTGTTTTGCCATTAAACATCCAATGGCTTAGACTATCATTAAATTTGCTTCCGTAATTCCTAGGTTTGGATTTATAGAGAAGCAGACTCCCTGGACATTTTCTTTATGGTGCTACACCCCTACCTCTGTGTTATTAACCTCTCTAAGAACAGATTTGCCATGCCATCACCAAAAACTTTTCAATGTGAATTCCTACCAATTTCTTGGGGTTCATACACAAGATGGAATGGAATTATAATCTCATCAGAAGTACATGAAATTTGTTCACATGTGTTATTCTTAATTCATAGCCACATCTAATGGCCAGAATGTTAGTGACACTCTAGGTGTCTGTGTCTGCAAAGCTCATGTCTTAACTTTTAAGTTTCATTTTATAAAATAAAAACTATCTTAAATCCTACTCATTATGACAAGGCTACTTTGTTATCCATGAATTCTATCAGGAGTCCTAGTCTAAATGATTTCTATACAAATGATATTGAGTAGATTAAATTGGTTTAGTTATCATTCAAAGGCTGAAAAAATATTTTCCCATAATGACCCAATGCTAGAAAAGCATCCTCGTATCAGGAGAAATTATTATTCCTGAAAAGTGGATACAATCTAGTGTTGACCCTCATTAAGGTCCAACCCACAGACTTGGGGTAGACTCTGAGCTGGGGAAGACCACAACCTAACTGCTCTTTCCTGGCTGAACCTAATAGAGGTTTTCAGAGAAATTGATAATATTGAAAATCTTACTATTCTCTTTGTTCCAAATGTATAAATGGATCTTTCCTTTCAACAAAATCCTTTGTTACAATACCAGGGATTTTTGTAATTTCACATTCTTCAAAGGGTGTTCTTAGTGGACTGCTTTGTAAATTTTTAAAAGTCATTTTAAGATAGTATCTCCTAAGTATTCTATAAATATTTAATATTCAATTTGTTTGCTCTGTAAATGTTTAACTTTCAGTTTAAGTTAAGCCACATAGCACTTGTGAAATAGATTATTATTCTTATCTTCACCATCTTTCAAAGCCATTGCGAAGACTTAAACAAGAGTTTCCAGCTGGGAATAGTGGCTCATGCCTATAACCCCAGCACTCTGGAAGGCTGAGGCAAGAGAATCACTTAAGCCCAAGAGTTTGAGGTTGCGGTGAGCTATGATGCTAGAACACTCAACCCCAGGGCAACTGAGTGAGACTGGTCTCCATTAAAAAAAAAAAACAAAAGAGTTTCCATGTGGTCTCGGCACCCCATAACACAGTGGTTATGGCACCAGCCACATATACCAAGGGAGCCAGGTTTGAGCCAGCCCATGCCAGCTAAAATGACAATGACAACTGCAACAAAAAATAGCTGGGCTTCGTGGTGGGCACCTGTAGTCCCAGCTACCTAGGAGGCTGAGGCAAGAGAATTACTTAAGCCCAAGAATTGGAGGTTGCTGTGAGCTGTGACTCCACATACTCTACTTAGGGCAATACAGTGAGACTATGTCTCAAAAAAAAAAACAAAAACAAAAAAACAGTTTCCATGTCTTAGCACTTGAACATTTTAGTACTGATCCTGCTATACACGTAATAATATCACCTCATTTAGTACCGATCCTGCTATACACGTAATAATATCACCTCATTTAGTACTGATCCTGCTATACACGTAATAATATCACCTCATACTGCTTACACTTTTTCTTGAAATATGCTGAAATATTCACTTGAAGGGTTTCTAGTCACAAATGTTAATTCTATGTTTTGGGGATCAGGGGTATTGGTTCCCCTATCTCAGTTGATCTGGTTTGTTTACTTGGCTGAACTAGAAAGTTCAAACAAGGCATGGCAGGAATCAAAAGCAAACGTGGGTAGAAATCAAAAGTAAAACTGGAGCAACACAGGCAGCGTGAATAAAAAGCAAATTTAACTTGCACAAGCTGTAACAAAAAGAAATTTTATTTATGAACAAAGAGAAAGCATGGAGCATCTCCAACAGGAGTTGGAAATGGGTCCCTCTCATGGCTGAGAAGTGTGAAAGAGACAAAGATGGAAGGGTATGAAGACCGGACCGGGACTCTAGACCTCTCTGGAGGTCTCTGGCCTCCAGGAATTATTGACCTTTTCTATTGGTCATTGATTATCATCCTTTTCTATTGGTCATTTGTTACCTAGGTTACCTCATGCCCAGCTCATTTTTCCTTTTTTCTCAAGAGTTGCTGAGTGGTAAATGTTCCCATGGGCCCTCCAGATGTCCTTGTTCAGTGGGCCAGGCTTTCCTCCCATCCCCCTTGAATCCCCCTTCTCTAGCTCTCTCACAAGACTTGGCTATCAAGCAGAGCTCCCTTATTGAATCTTTTCTAGTGGATGGATTTCCATTTGGAGAATGCTACTTTAGTAAAGGCAAACGATTTTCTCCAAATTGCTGAGTAACATTTTAAAACTCATTTATTTATTTTAAAACTCATTTAACCTTTATTTTTTTCAATTTCCTGAAGATTACCAGCTACTGAAAAAGAAAAAAAAAGTAGAGAAAAAGTATAAAAGAGAATATAAAAGAGAAAATCACCCTGTTTAACTCAGCAGTTGTCTTCTCACAGGAAAGAAAGGTTCTCAACTTTATACAGTGTTAAAATCCTAAGTTTCTTCATGACCTCATTTTATTGTTCAAACGAGCTACAATATTCTAGGGTTTCTTTTTCTCTGCCAGCCACTAAATTGATCGAATGATTCTTTTTATGCCTTTTATGTCAGAATGGTTTTTAAACTCTGTATTTATTTTTTATTGCAATTATAAGACATGACTAGAATTTAGTGGTTTTCAACAACACAATCTTATGATGTTAGAGTTACATAAGCCAGAAATCTTAGACAGGTCTAGATGGTATAAAACCACATGGTTGTCAAATCTGTATTTATTTATTTGGAAACTTAAGAGAAGCATTCATTTCCTTGCCATTCAGGGCTTCTAGAAGCCACCTGCACTCTGTCTTGTGACTCACTTCATCGTCAAAGCCAGTGAATTTGCATCTCTCTGATCCTCCTTCCTTCTTCACAACTCATATCTCCATTGAATAGTCTAGTGTAGACAGAATTTTAACTTACGATGCTGGATTCCAACATACAATCTTAACACTTCTCAATAGTATCTCCTAAAAGTTTAAAAGTACAATAATTTTCCTTGAATATTTAGAACAAAGTTAGGCTCAGCATATAATTTTTATATCAGAAATATATATGAAGGAACAATGAAAATAACATCTGATGTTTATTGGGTCTTTCAGGTGTGAACACCCAGTTCATTTTCTGGGTACTTACATTCACTTACTTAGGTCCTGTCAGGCAGCCTCTCCACACAGCTCTCTGGATTCTGTGCACAGGTGCTCCTCTTGCCTCTATTAGCCCTTGGGTACTTTTGAGGTTTTCCATAAACCCTCCATCAGTGTAAAGAGTCCCTTTATTAATCTTTCGTATTTTGAGTATGCTCTTTAGTTCCCTCTGGGGAAGAATAATGTGTGCTATTATGATTCCAATTAAAAGAGTTGTTAGTCATAATTCTATAAGGATCTTGGGGCTAAGAATAGGTACAAATGTGGCTTAGGGTCCAATGAGTTGCAGAATCAGATCCAAACACAGCCCTAGTGCTCACCTGCTCACAGTGGACAGCTATACAGTACATGTTAGTAGATTCGAAATATATACAAGGGTGGTGCCTGTGGCTCAAAGGTATAGGGTGCTGGCCCCATATGCCGGAGTTGCCAAGTTCAAACCCAGCCCCGGCCAAAAACTGCAAAGAAGAAGAAGAGGAGGACGAAGAGGAGGAGGAGGAGGATGAAGAGGAGGAAGAGGAGGAGGAGGAGGAAGAAATATACACAATGAATTAAGTTAACCGTGGTAATTTTTAAATATTTCAACAGAAAGAAATGATATAGACTCTTCCTGGCCAATGCTTTATAGAGTCCTCCTATTAATTAGAAGATAATAATGACAGTAATTTAACTATTTCTGGACAACCTGTATTTATTGGATACTCATTTTATGCTAGACTCTGAAATTATAAGAAAGTTACACTAGTCCCTGCTTCAAGGAAATAGAAAAAATTTCAAAATTATTTTGCCACAATTGAATATAAATTGTGTAAATGAAAATGGATAAATGAAAACAATCAAGTTCAGGGTAAATTCATGATGCCAAGTTTTGGAGTTGTTCCAATTGATAGTAATAAAATTCGGGTGTATTTTTTTATATCATACAAAGAATAGAGTTCAAAAACCCTTAGCTTTAAATTTATACAGTACATAATGACTCTCATGTATATTTTAATTCCTAACACTTTAAAATGAGATGTAAATTGGCTACAACCTACAATCGGTAAAACACAGAGCCAAGATTAGACACCAGGGCTGTTCTCTCATAAGAAGTCAAAGTTCTTTTATCACCTACATCATCCCTTGTCCTGAACATACACATGAGTCGGGGAAACTTTCTACTCAATGCCTAGTAGTTTTCACCTCTTCTTTCATCTTACACTCATTTTCTCCCAGTCAGTTGATGGATGAGAGAAAGGATAGTTTCTCCAAATTCTGAACACATCTAATTTCCATATTATATTCCTTTGTATGAAATAATCTGAAACGTAATCATCTAAACTATAATAAAACTAATGAGAAAATTTAGAAAGATGGTTAAAAAATAAAATGTAGAAAAGTTAATTGTTTTTGTTTTTGTTTTTATTTTTATAGAGGCACCCATCAGTTTGGGTTCTCTAGAAACAGTCACCAAAAACACAAGCAGAATTAGATGTTCAGGAGATTTACTGGGATACACTTGTGAAGGCTAAAGTGGAGAGAGAGAGGAGCAGGTGGAGGAGTGTCTCCAGACTGTGATGCAGTCGTTGGCTGGGAAAGGACAGAGTGTATTTCTAGTAAGAAGGAGAATTGTGATGATGCTATTAAAGCCCAAACAAGTTATAGTATAGCTCATAGTATCCCTGTCCATTCAGCAAAAATTTGACCAATCTGAAAATTATATTTATCAGTGTATCATTTTTCCACCTCATTTATAAATCTAGGTGCATAATGTCATCCTCAGAGAAGACCACCATGCTCTTTTTCTAATTTGTGCACATGTTGATTTCCCTAAACATGACAGACCTGAGAGTATTTTTCTTCTCTATAAACTACAAATATT
Source organism: Loris lydekkerianus (assembly GCA_963574355.1). NCBI lineage: Eukaryota > Metazoa > Chordata > Mammalia > Primates > Lorisidae > Loris > Loris lydekkerianus. Next base: position 23,482 of record CAUYPK010019235.1, read on the forward strand.
TTTTGTCCAGGAACTACTGTTTTTTCTTTGCCTTCCATGAGTCTACATTTTTATCCTTTTTTATAAAATAAAACATTTCAAAAAGTAGTTATTTTTATATGATGATAACCTTTACCCTAGAAGACACTGCCGCTTTATCATCTGTTAGCTTTAATCGGGAGCCACAGCCTTAACAGCAATACCCTCACATTGAGTTGTTCTTTCTAGATTCCTTCTTCACCTTCTCTGAGCCAGATTTGCTGGGAAGCAAAACGTCTCCACACTGGTGTAATCCTATTGCTATGGCTTGCAAATTAGTTTTGTAGTCATTATTTTGTATTTTTTTTTTTTTTTGTAAGAAATTCCCCAAATTATTTAAGTTTGAGGCCCTCAAAATCCTGGCTTTTCCTTATATGGGACCCAAGGGGAGAGGGGTTTGTACAAGTAAAAAACAAGCCAATGTCTTGATTTCAATTGAAATTGTAACTTTACATCGATCCACGAATGGATTAATAAATTGTGGTATATGTACACCATGGAATTTTATGCAGCCTTAAAGAAAGATGGAGACTTTACCTCTTTCATGTTTACATGGATGGAGTTAGAACATATCCTCAAGAATGGAAGAAAAAGTACCCAATGTACTCAGCCTTACTATGAAACTAATTTATGGCTTTCACATGAAAGCTATAACCCAGTTACAACCTAAGAATAGTGGAAAGGAGGAAAGGTAGAAGAGGGAGGGGGAGGGGGGTGGAGGGAGGGGTATTGGTGGAATCACACCTACGGGGCATCTTACAAGGGTAAGGGTGAAACTCAGCAAATGTGAAATGTAAATGTCATGCCACAGTAACTAGGAAAATGCCAGGAAGGCTATGTTGACTAT